>JAPDVR010000023.1:36112894-36237894 GCA_026230005.1 Gila orcuttii
CGTTCCCGCTCGGCTTGATCACCTCGGGCCAAATGAGATCTGGCAGAGAAGAGTGTCGGGTCACGGGGGTTCCTCCTCGATTTCAGGGAATGAAGCTTCCCGAGGAACATTGCCCTGCTTGTTCTGAAGGAAAAATCTCTTAAATGTCACCGTGATTTAGTGAATATTTCATTTTCCATTTCCTTTTTGTTGCCCTGTTTTCGGGGGTTTTATGGCCAGTATACATCCTTGAGCTTCCCTCGTTCTTTTCTGTAGTCGAGGCAGGAATGCAATAAGTTGAGAGTGGAATCAGATCACATTTGCTTTGAAGTCTTTAGGCCTTGCATCCCACCTCATTTCATTGTTCAAAGGAGGTCTAGAGAAAAATATGAGAAAAACAAAGAGAAATGCAGTTCAAAAATACGGGCTTATTTATAGTTCTGTGCGAGAAATGAAACATGATCAAACCTGGTAACAACAGGCTGGAAAGTGGATTTTTTTCATAATTTACCAATGTCATCAAAGCGTACCTACACTGGTTTTATTCATATCAAAAATATAACTTTATTTCATATTGGTGAATCAATTCCCGAATCTTATACCAACCAAAAAAAAAAAAAAAAAAAGATAAGTTGGAGGTTACCACTTTTTTACACATCCTTGCACCACTAAAAAACAACATTTTATTAAATTAAACCTTTATCCATTTCTAAACTTGCCTCCGACACATACCTGTACTCGTTCTCTCTCCGTAACGCATCTGTAAGCACATAGGTGTTTTAAAAATACTCTGAAGAGCCTTTAGAAAAGAGCAGGAAGGCTGTGCGCATTAATCCCTTTTCATGGTGTAATGGCAGTTTTCAGTTTGATTTATGTGGGGAGGTTTTAGCACAAGGCTTCTGTGAATAGGTAGATGCCGACCAATAAAACCATACCGTTTTCTGGCACCCGAGTGGCTTCCAGTTGTTTTGATTGCACATTGTTAAAAAAAAATTTGTAATATTAAAAAGAGGTGCACATTATATGGAGGAAGAGGAGCCCATCTTTACTGTTTGTCAAAGGACTGCATTTACTGCTTGCTTTGGGGAGAGAGCTGTATTTACCGTACTAGAGCAAATGAACAAACTGTTATTAAATGCTGTCAGACATGCGGAATGAATGCAATAGCTCACATAATGAGGGCCAAAATAACCCATGTACCTGGAAAAGTGCAGGTACTGTAATGAAACCTTGTCAAAAACTCCAAAATAGTCAAAACACATCAGCGTTTATGTAACACAAATGAATGTGCACTCCTCTACTAATGCACATTATATTCATACAGAAAGTATTATGGCTAAAAACACCCCATAGATATATACACTAGATGTGGCCTTGGCTACGGCAGTTCGTTGGAACGAATGCGTCAATAGAGCCGCCATCATGGAACAGGGGAGCGCCTCCTCTTTAATGCATCAGCGCCAATGTAGGAAAAGGTCTAACGGAAATAAAATCACCATAAATAATCATGAATGCGATTTTCTAGTTTTTTTAGTTCGTTCCAACGGTCAGACATGTATTTATCATTGAGTCAGGAGAAATTTTAAAAAAATTACAAAATTTCACATTCTTGTGAAATGTAATCCCTTGCTGTCTGGTTTTTAGATTTTGTTCGTGTGAACATCCATACGCAGCACAAAAGTCCATGAATTCAGCGTTACCTAGCTACTTCCTATGACAAGACCCCTGTTCCAAGATGGCGGCGGTTTTGACGCATGCTTAGACCCCCAAGGTGACATCTAGTGTATATATCTATGAAAACACCCATGCACAAAACTCTATAATAATTTATTTTTTCATAGATGGTGCTGTCTAAATCTCCTTGTTGCTATGTACCCGTGTTATTTTAGATGCTATTATAGTTTTTATTAATATTTTGAATTAATACGTTTTTATAGTTTTCATTTAAAATTTAATTTCAAGTTGTAGTGATTTAGTTGTGTTTTTTCCATTTTTAGTAGCATATGTCAATATAGCTTTTATACTTTTTTATTTCAGTTTTAGTTGTTTTCAGATGGCAACTAGATGAAAAAAAGTTTAAGTTTCTTATATTTTGTTTTATTTCAGTAAAAGTTTTTCAAATGTTACCTTTCATGTAGTGTGTCATACGTTTTAAAGGTCAAAGTGCACAACAAATAAACTTATTGTCTCCTAAACAAAATAAGTGATTCTGAACTGCTGAAACGAGTCGTCAGCAATTACAGTCTTACTTCCTGTTAGATACCCATGTAACAATGTAACACATTTGCATAATGCTAGCCTCTGGTCTTGATTGGCTGAGCAGCGCCTCTTAGCCCCTCCCTCAAACACTGTAGTGTATCTGAGACTGGATGATTTGGTTTGTGTTGATTGACCAATCACTACAGACTGGGCCGTCTGACCAATCAGAGCAGAGCAGCTCTCAGAGAGGCGGGGTTTAGAGAGACTGAATCTTCAAACTAACCGTTTTAGACACTGTGAGAAAAGAGCTGATGTTACAATGGATATTGTGAGAAAATTAAAGTACTTTTTGACCTTGGATGCATGTAAAATAATTGTAGTTGACTTTAAAATAGCATAATTTTATGCAGTTTAATATTTATCTTATTTCAAGTAAAAAAAAAAAAAAATGAATGATTCAATGTCCTTTGGTTTTCCCCCACAGGTACGAGGATAGCCACAAGTAATGGACTTGCTCTTCTTCTCCTCACGTCTGGCCTCATGAGGGAAGTGTGGCTATAGTTTCAAGACAGTGACTCTTTTTCCCAGAATCACTCTTATTTCAGAGCCAAGAGAAAATTTCCTGCTATTTGGACGGAGCGGACAGAACAGTCGTCCCGACCCTTACTTCAAACCACTGCACCCAATGTAGTCTAATGATCATCACCAGAAGCACTTTTCCTTAAAAAGCCTATAGGAGAAGAAAACTGCCATAGTGGACACATGCTTCACGCTCCAAATCAAACAGAAGACACACACACACACACACACACACACACGGACACAGACTCTTATGGGATCTTGCGCCCCATATATATTTTGGTTGGTTTTTGTTTACCTTTTATCTCCAGCTGTGAATTTAATACATTGCTCTGAAGAGTCTATATTTGTGTAACATATGAATATATGAACAGATATACAGTATATATATATATATATATATATATAGTATTTGATTTCAAATTCCCTTGACTCTGTACAGCTGCCATTCATTCATATGCAAAAACAGCCTTGAAAACAAAAGTAACGGCTCCACGGCTTTAGTACATGTTGTGTTCTGGATCGCTAGTTGATGTGGTAAATCACAGTGTTTACGCTGCATTGAGCTGCAGTGAGCTTCATTAATGCAGATGTTCTTGCTTAAATATGTGCTTTTGATTTATTTATGGCATAACAAATGTGAGTATATTCCTTTCACCCCTCTGTCCTGTTAGTAGCGTTGTAAACTCACATGCCCTTCCATGTTCAGTTAGCATGTAGCATGTGAGCGTAGTAGTCTATGGCTGGAAACTAAATCACACACAATAGTGTGTCACACAATTTAAAAGCATCATTTCAGTGTAGGTGGGTTGAGAAGTTATTGTTTGTTTGTCTCTTCTTTTGTTGGAGAGTTGAGGGTCGGACAAATTGATCGAAATAAATGTTCTGAGCTTTCAACCTTCAAATCACTAAAGGTGTCCCATGACCTTCAGTGCTATTGAATGTTGTGATTGTGTCCTCTAAACATCTCAAGTATGATTCACCTACGTTTACTGTGTCGAAGATGATTGCTTTTCACCTCTTGAAGCAACTGTCATTTCCGCAGTGTGTTTACCATCTTCAAAATCACGTCTCATGGATTTCCACTAAAGCGGACAAAATCAATAGCAGTTGACGGTTGGTTTTATCTTCCCCTCTCTTTATTTTAATTAAAAAAGGAATAGCTTAGTACTTTCTGGCTAACATAGAATGGTGTATATATATATATATGTGTGTGTGTGTGTGTGTGTGTGTGTGTGTGTGTGTGTGTGTGTGTGTGTGTGTGTGTGTGTGCATTTGTCCTTTTAGCTTGGAAATGCAGATTGCAAGTGCTATGAATTATCAAAGAAGGAACCGTTTCCCCTAAAGCTATTGAGAGTCGGGTTTGTAGGACACTTTTAATATGAGTGTTTTTAGCCTAGTTCTTATTCCAAAGGCACTTACTCCAAACAAACATATACTCTAATCATTTAACATCACAAAGAAGTTTATTCAGTGACTGAACACAATATGTCACTAAAACGTCCTCTGATTCCCAGAAGAAGCTGACCGACAGCTTGTTCTGCTAAATCAGGGTCAGACTGAATGTTTTGAGAGTGATATCCATGATATAGGCTGAAAGCTTCATTAAATGGGTCATGACATGGATTTTTTAAATTACTTTATTGTTCCTTGAGGTTCACTTGCGATGTTAATAAAGTTATTACGGTTTGTGATTCTGCTGCTGTCAGATCAATACAGTCTCTGCTTCATCTGTCAACAAAAGTTTCTTGGCGTCTCATTCAAATGCTCTGAACAAACATATAATCCTCAGACGCGATCTGGGACGCCGTTAAAATAAACCATTAGCTTGTTTCCAACGCTGGGATCCTTCTGAAGTCTGAACAGAGATGCACACCAGCTGTTTAAACTGGACGATCAAAGTGAACGTTCTCTTGCGAATGTCAGAAACTGAACACACATCTGTATACTGTATCAGTGTAGACAGCGTCAGTCATTATAATGGGTTTAATTTGCTTTTGACGCAATGCTCACATCCAGTGTCGGCAAATGTCAGCTGTTAAGCAACTAAACACCAGTGGGCGGGGCCTATGCGGTTATGATGTATAACTATTGGTCGATGTCTTGCTCTGGAGGCGGGCATATGCAAATGTTTTTGCCCGTGTGACGTCACAAATCCCTTAATACCAAAACGAGAAATTTTTGGAACTTGAATAAATAAATGCTTTTTATGAGAAGGACGTTTTAAATCTATGAAACTTTTAATGGTAGAGAGACCTCTTATATGTCAAAAGATCAAGGCAAATTTGCCCCACGGTTCGCACGCATGTTATTCGCGGATTAACTGCTAAATTTAACCATCATTGAGTGAAATTTTATCGTTTGGACGTGTTTTGTCTTGCCAATTTACACTTTAAAACAATTTTAAACACGGAAAAAGAGGCGAAAATTATTAGTTTTTGTACCTGAATACTATGTAGCTTTGTTATTTAGTATTTATCTCTGCTTGTAATTTGTGTATTTGTTCTTATTTTATTACTGACAGTTCACTTCTTTAATTCTTTAATAATGTTTGAACTTTATCAGTTAGGCTAGTAGTTTTTGCTGTGGTATCGAATTACTTTAAGTAATAATTGAAAAGCAAAGTTACGTTTACCCCCCATATATATATGTATATTTATTTATTTATTTTTAAATATTTTTTTGCTGAAACGTTAAATGACCCGATTCGTGGCTCAAAAAAACTTAAATGATCAGAACCGTGAGTATTGAGATCCGTTGCACCTGTCATGACCCCTTTAAAATGAATTATGTGACATTATTTGTTGGAAATATGATGATGACATTTAACCAACACTGTTATCAACAAGAACAAGACGTCCCTACAGGAATGTTTTGAAAAGAATCTGAAGCTGCGGTTGATGGATCTCATTCTGTTTGACATTCTGCACATGTATTGATGTCTGGAGGGGTTTTTATATAATTTAACCAAATACTGCTGAGATGGGCACATTGCAGGACTGTTTACAAAATACAGAAGACCCTCATGTATGCCAAATCTATGCTCGGTTTTCAAAAACTCATTTTCTCACCCATAGTGGAGTTGTGCGTAGTGTTTGTTCCTCAGTTTTGGCTTTCAGGGCAGTTGTATAGGGATTACATTGGGAATAAAACATAACAAAAGATAATCTCTCAACAGCAAACACAAAAGCAACTTAAAATGCTGTTAACTTCAAGAAAGTCACATAAAGAAACGACCCCATAGCGATCGTTATCTTGCACCAGAAAAAATGTCGCTTCTCACTTCAGTTTTCAGTTAAAACCTCTGCATAAACCTCTGTTACATATTTGATGCAAAATTTTTGTATTATGATTATAGCAGTATAGTTATAATCTTATATAGATGTTTAAAACGCGTGGCATGTCGCAATCTGTGTCAAGACACACGACAGCCAAAGATTTGTTGCAATGATTCTTGAGGCAAAAACTTCTGAATGTTCAAATGAGGGTGAAATGTGAGTGTTATGCTGGATTATCAGTGAATAATGACTCAAAGTTATTCGAATAATTGTGCATGGCTAGAACGGGCTAATTCATGATGCATTGAAGGTGCTTTTGTCCTTTTTGGAAAGAAGAAACAAATGGAACCGTATTGTAAAGTGTTAACTGTTTTTTTCATGGTTTTAATTTCAGTTTTAGTTTACTATAATATTGCTCATTTGACTCCCATGGAAATGAGAAAACAATAAGGAAATAATAAAGTGTTGAGTAAATGATGACAACTTTTTTGATTTAACCCTAAAGTTCCCTCTTAAAACCCTCATAAACGTTTGAGATATGTTCAAACGATTAAGTTGTGATGGTGTAGGACACAAATGGTTGCGTTGACGTTTCCTAATGGCCGTTTCTGGCTTGTAGCTCCAACAGGGACACTGTAATGTAAACTGTTAGTCTGTACTTTGATGGCTGTATGATCCTGATGCTTAAATTAGGTCATGGAACAAAAAGTACACCATGATATTTCTTTGAATAATGAGACGGGTCATGCGATAGAAGGTTGTTCAGCAAGAATCTTGCCAAATTGTACTCTTCATAATTGGAAGACTAATCATAAAACCAGCTGGAACCTCTAAATTCTCTGGATTTATGAGCATGCGTGACTTTGAGAGCAGCTGCTAGCGATGGTAATGTACGGCGTAGGTTTGTTGATTTGAGTAGGTTGATCTACATAAAACTTTGTTACTTTAAGGCGGCACTTTAAATAGGGCACACGATGATGATGATCCACATTTGTGTGTGCTGTAAATAGACAAAACACTTAATCTAAATCCGTTTCAACGCAGGACACCTGTGCACCATCACAAAAACAAATCATTTCATTCAAAAGTTTTAGATGAATATATTTGATGCCTTGTACAGCCTGTGTAAAAGTCACTGTAAACTAAAACAAGCCGCATGGTTTATTTACATTTCTTATGTTTTACGTTTTTTCTTTTTTTACTCAGAAAGGAAAGGTTATATGTGTACGATAACATGCATTGAAAGGACAGAAATGTTTCTATGGGAAAGACTCCCCGTCCGTATACAGGCTTTGGGACGTTGTTTTGGCCAAATATTTGGAGATATTGGCTCAACTTTGGAAAATGAACAGCAGCAGATGAATCTGACGAAATGGAGACTCTTTGTGTGTTCACAAAACAAAAACTGAAGATGAATCTCTGGATATGCTTATGATTAGACATGTTGATTTCTGCATGTGAAGAATCATTCGTTCGGAGAGAAGCCGTTCATTCAAGAGAAAACACAGGATTTGTATTTCAGAAAGATCTTCTTCACATGGCAACACAGGGAATCAATGTATATATGGATCACCATCTCGTTTGAGTCATAATTTAATGTTCACTGGACTCTTTCAAATGCATTATGTGATTTTCATTTTACTGTCATGGCTGAGCAAAAGCTAAAGTTTGTAATATAAGACAAAATGAGCCAAATTTTAATAAACTATCTTCATGGGCTGTCTACAGATGGATTTCTTTATGAGATGTGCAGCATAATTTCCAGTATGTGGTGTATCAGTTTTCTTTTATAAGGAGACACTTGTGCTTTGAAGGATCTGATGTTTGAAGAACAGATTTCAACGGATGATTGATTGAGGATGAGAGGAAAGATATGACACGGTGATGCTTAAACCGCTGAAACACATTCCCACTCCACGCTCATGAAATATGAAAATTAATTTTTTCTAAAGCACTGCCTTCATTTTTATTAAATTACACTTAAAAACAAATAGAAAACATAGAAAAGAAAAATAGCCTGAGGAAGCAGCCAATATGTCCCTCATATTCTTAAAAAAAGACTAAAAAATAAAAATAAAACTTTTGAGTGTCATGATTTATGGTTTGTTTGGATGCCGCCATAAAGCTGGTCGGATAATTCAGCTCAAGGTATTTATATTCTACTCGTTTTATCTGGAATCCAATGAGAAGCTGCTTTATAAAAGTGAAGACCCTGCTGGAAATAAATTGTAGTCTTATATAAATCCCGAGAGCTCATGACAGGTAGAGGCTTGACTTGCATTGATTAATGCACATACACTATCCAAAAAATAAACCTCAATAGAATTTAAAGCATTTTCTTCATATTTCATATTAATTTGAATAAGGCTGTCCCAAGTATTTTTCATCATTGCAAACTTAACATGTCAAACCTATTGCATGGCTTCAGAAGAATTGGATAAATGCCCATTCACACCAATTACGAGAACTATATTAGCGTTCACACAATATTGTTCTGTTTATTATAAGCGCTGCAGTTTTGTCGTCTGCCGCTTTAAATACTGGAGCTCTTTAAAGAAAGATGCTTTCTGATTGGCTGTCCATGATTGTATTGTTCATCAGCTGGAAAAAAAAAAAATCCCTCTTTATCGTTATAGTTATCGTCCTTGTTGTAAACAGACCTTAATAGTGCACAAATAGTATTGTACACTTGATTTTTGTGGACTGTATGATACTTTTATGAGGTTTTTATTATTTTGAATCCTAGGTAAGATTTTTTATTTAAAGTAAATTAATAAAAATATATACTTTTTTTAATAATAAATAAAAATAGGTAAATAATGTCTAAATTTCCATTTTAACCCTCAATGTTTAGTCTAGCAGTGTTTATTCTACATGATTTATGGGTGCACATCATTACTGTGTTAATAATCTTGAATGAGAATAAGTTTCTCTTCTCTGATGATGTGGGCGGGGCTATAACCTGTCACTCACATGAGATCAGCCAATAGCAAACCACAACCATCCAATCAGTTCCTCACAGACACAATCAAGCCCCGCCCACATGTGTTCTTGTTCCCGAAGCTTTTCACTCGATATACATCACTATACGGAAAATTAACATTAGTTAACATGAACAAACTATGAACAATACTTCTACAGTATTTATGAATCTTAGTTAATGTTAATCTCAACAGTGACTAATACGGTTTTTAAATCAAATGTTGTATCTGTTAACATTAATGCACTATGAACTAGCATGAATAATGAACATTGTATTAATAAATGCTGTAAAATATAGATTGCTTATAGTTAGTTCACATTAACTAATGCATTTATTAATGTTGACAAATATGAGACCTTATTGTAATAGGTTATTGAAAAATCATATCATAGCTTTATCTGAGGAACAGGAAAAGTATTCTTGCTTCGTTTCATTGGAAGTAAAAGTCATAGCACTGTTAGCACCACTGGTCACTTCACCTTTGGCAAAAGCACATGCATAATCACATTATCCCCAGTACACCAGGTAGAACAGTGCACTAACCGAAGGGAAAGCCTGTCGGAAGCATCCGGGTCAACGACCTTGTTCAAGGGCGTAATAATGATGTAATCTCAGTATCTCTCAGTTCCTTGGGTCATTTGAGCCTGCGCCCTCTGCGTCAGCATCACACATACTTACTGAATGAAGAATATGAGGACAATAAATAAACATTGCATTGTAAAAACACCAATGAGATACATGCATCTTTTATTTGTTCTCGTTAAAAACAATCAATTTGCAGTGACGTTGATGTAAAGTCCTTTAATGGCACCCTATAAAAATCCTTCATGTTAATGAACCGAGGCTTTGCGCTTCAGTCTGCAATGAGAGCGTCGGGAAACTGGGAAAACACGGAAAGGGGAAGAACAGATCCGTCAATGTAGATCAACTGATGCAAATTCCCCCCCGTGGCCAAGCATCCACCGCTAAACACGTCAAAAGAACTATGTAATGTTTTAAACACTTTACATGATACAGAAATGGCCTTGCCGCAGGTTGTGCATGGCTGGAAGCGTTCCTGACACAAAGCTGGAGACACTGGGAAAGTGAAACCGCTGCGAGTCATGAGTGGGAGTGATTTCTACGAGGCGACTGGCCTGGAAAAGAAAAGAGGAGAGAGATATATAGTGGTTTTGATACAATGGGGGAATGTTTGTGCTTCATGAGTGAACAGAAAGAGCTCATGAAAACATCATGACGATTTAGCGAGAGGATTGTTTTAGAGGGCATGTAGGATTGAACGCCTGCATCTCTGCCAGCAAGTGCTTAGTCTTCTGAATACACAATAAAAATGACACCAAAATCAAATGTATTACGGGCTCGAGTCCTTAAAGTGCCATTTATGAGCCGTCAAATCATTGCTAACAGCATTTCGCAGATTCAAATAACTATACCATATAAAAGCCATTTTATAACTAAATTATAGGGTAAACACTGGAAATGCACTGAAATCATCTCTGTCTTTCACCTCACAACCTGCCATCTTTCGAGCATCTTTTTCAAAATGAGTATTTATTTGAATTTTTTGTTAAAGTCTATTCTGCATCTTTTCAGTGGTTCCCTTAAAATCACTATGAAATCAAAATGACCCTGTTTGTGGTCTTTTCTGGTTTTAATGACTGCCATAGTCAACGATATATGTATAAAATTAAAACATAAAATGTAAATACTTGTATCACTTTTTATACTGACAAATAAATGAACATTTAAAATTGTTTAATTAATATTCAAAAATGTAACCACCTTACAAAAAAAGTGTTTTTATAAAGGAGATTTAAATGTTGCATTAGAAGATGGCTTATTAATTCAACTATTATTTTGAGTTAATAAATTGATAAAGGATTCTGTAGGATTCTCAATCTTTCATCAAATTGTATCAACTTTACTTTTAAAACAATAACGTCACAAAAAGCAACTTTCTCCACTAGCAGTCATTCAAAAGTAGATGTGTAATACTGTAGCTGACAAAATAACTTGTATCTGAATATAACTTTATCTGAATGTAAGTTGTGACCTACATTTTGCTCGGCACCAATCAGTCCGTTAAATCAGCAACTGCTCATTTAAAGTAAAATAAATGGGTCACAGCCATCCAGACTTTGTGGCATTTTGTGTCTTGCCTGATATCAAGTCAGTTAATATTTTCAAAGTGGATTTATGGATTTCATTTGTATATAAATATGCTATTTTTAAAAAAAAGTCTTTATCTCCACAATTTACTGATAAACACGAGTCTCACTACACTAACATACTATTTTAAAGATTCATACATCTCTAAAGTTGTACACAAAATGTTCAGTTGTTGTATCAGTTTCATTGACTTTTAATTTCTTTCTCATTGTTTCCTGTTTTTCCTTAGTGTTTCCTTGGTTACTAGGTCTGTTTTCATTGGTTGTCATGGTGACTCATTGTTTCATTGATTTCATCCTCCTGTTCCTTGTTTAGTTCATTAGTTGTCAGTGTATATATTGCCCTAAGTTTAGTTTGTCTTCGTTTGGTGTTGGTTGCCTTCCTTCCTTTGTGGATATCACTCTTTTGCTTTATTTATATAATAAAGTAACTGCTGCATTTAGATCCGCTTCAGTCGAAACATTACAATGAGTCTATTTAAATATTTACAAAAATGAACGAAATCACCCCAACAATCCCAGACTGCTCCACTGAAGGAAAGAGCAAGAACAGCATGGATTCATGAAGTGCACAGGATATTTGTATGCAAAGAGTTAAAGTTTGAGTATTGATAGTGTCCAAAGGAGAAGAGCATATGACCTATAAAAAGGACTCTGACTCACACTCTGGCTTCAGGGATTCTGTCTAATTAACATTTTAATTAATACGAAATATTGTTAACTGAGGGCCATTCTCTGAGCCTCGACTCAGACTGGCTAATTAAAGATGTTTTCACTCAACTCATGGCCTAAAAAGTGCAGTGAAAGAGAGAGAAATATGACACCCATCCTACCGATTGACACGCAACCGAGGACTGCATTTCACAATGTCAAAACATCTCATTTCAGATCAACCTTCTCATTTTTCAGCTGTCTATCTAAAGAGTGAATCATTCTGGCAGATGATTGCATGAATATGTCAAGTTAATTCTTAATTGTTTGGCCATAATTATCTACAAAACCGCTGATATTTATTTGTTATTGCACCAAATGAGTCATTCTGAGTCACTTACAGTTTGATGACACTTTCAGACCGACCCACAATCTCCTCCATTCTGATGCTAGTCCTGAAACTCATGTGATCTGATTTGTATTCATAAATATGAGCACATTTTAGTATGTTAAGATCAGTGTTGGACATCACGCATTACAAGTAATGTGAGTTAAGTAATCAGATTACTTTTTTCAAATAAGTCAAGTCAAGTCAAGTCAAATATATTTATATAGCGCTTTTCACAATACAGATTGTATCAAAGCTGCTTCACAGTATCAATCAAAACAACTTAACAATTTAACAGTGACACATTACTTCACATTTCCTTCAGCCTGGGGCTTATTCATTTCACTTTTAGTGTGAAAGGGGATTAAATTTCCATTTTTTTGTCATTAAAAAACAATCCAGCAATCCCAGCCTAGATGAGAAAAATTAACAGAACAGTAATGTAAGACATTACTTTCCATAAGAAGTAACTAATTAGTTACTTTTTAGGGAGTAACACAATATGTTTAGTGTATTACAAAAGTAACTTTCCTTAAAACTGGTTAGGATACACATCAAACATCAAAAAATTTAATTCCAACAAATTGAAAGCATCTCAAACGTAAAGTCTGACTGGCTTCACGTTGGGCAATAAATAATTTACTGAACAGTTAGCCTTGGATTATCCCTTACATAAATGTTACATTTGTACATAAAATGTCAAATTTGTTAAATCAATTAAATGTAAAGCCATCAAACATATTTAATTAATCTTATTTATTATAAATACATTAACACTTTACAATGAGGTTTAAATTGTGAACATTTTGCATTAGGTATCATGAACTAATAAACATCAAAATGTGTTGTTAATTGTTCATCTAGGTTATCCTTAATTTATAAATATGTTAATTCATAGTTCATAATACATTGACTAAAGTTTACAACTTGACGTGTTGAAATGTATTAGTTAACCAAAATTAATAAACAGTATAAAATTATTGTTAGTTCAAGATATCTGTAACGTGGACCAATTGAATCTTATTTAGGGATGGACCGATATGAAAATGTTGGTCGATAACCCTTTGCCGACGATACATCAGTGGTGTGGCTTGTCTCAGACGGCAGTGAGGCTGCCTACAGAGATGAGGTATGTAGATTGGTTGAGTGGTGTGCAAATAACAACTTGTCTCTCAACATCAAGAAGACAAAAAAGAGCTTATAATCTTAAAGTCTTCAGGAGATACGGGGTGAGGAGGTCGAGAGAGCGCTCAGCTTGAAACTCCTCCATGTCAGCGAGGACCACCGTTAGCACTGCTGCCCTGGTTAAAAAAGCCCAACAGAGACTTCACTTCCTCAGAACTTTGAAGAAGGCCCATCTCTCTGCCACACTGCTGAAGTCTTTCTACCATTGCACGGTAGAAAGCATATTAACATATTGCATTACAGTCTGGCATGGAAACTGTTCAACTGAACTGTTCAGCTGAAAGAGCTGCACCGCAGAGGGTCATAAAACGATGAGAGATGTCACATTTTGTTGTATACCATGCAATGACAGCCGATAACCGATATAATTGCAGATAAATTCTAAATCCAATTTTTTCTATAATTTTTGAGAGCCAGATTAAAAAAAAAAAATTCTCACCAAGCCATGACCCAAGCACTCAATTATAATGTTCTTATTATAATTTTATGTAGCCGATATAATAGATTTGCACTGAACTTAACCTTATTTCAAGCAATTAAAAAACATCATGGCGAACAGTTGCGCATCTGAAGTGTCTCGATTGAAGGATATTATCCATTATTTCACTATCCATCGGCTTTAACATATCAGCCAAATTTTCTTAACATGCCGATTAGATTAGATTAGATTAGATTCAACTTTATTGTCATTACACAAGTACAGGTACAAGGCAACGAAATGCAGTTTGGGTCTAACCAGAAGTGCCATAGCAGCAAGTGCAGGATATACAATGGTTCCGTAAGTGCAGTACATGGATATGTACTGAATAAATATAGAGTTGAATACTATTATAAACAGAATTTTTCAGATAGATTAGTCCTATGAATATGATATACAGATAACTGTTATTGTGAACAGAATTTAAAGCTAGATATGTACTGAACATAATATACAGATGATTATTACTATAAACAGAGTTTACAGGTGAATTTGTACTGTGAATATATATACAGATGGCTATTACTATAAACAGAATGTGAGCTTAGTATACTAATGTGATATATATAGAATGTGATAATATACAGAACGTGAACATAATAAACAGATGGTTATTACTATAAACAGGATTTACAGATAGATATATGTAATAAGTAAGGCTAAAATGAGCAGTATAACAATGGATTTAAAGTAGTGCAAATTAAGTTGGACAGAAGCTTTCCGAGTAAACGTGCAATGGAAAGTAGTTGCATATTACAGTTAAAGTACGGTATTGCAAATGTATATGTAAACAATTGGTACTGTAAATAAACAGTCAGCAGTGCAATTTGATATTCTAGTCAGGTGCAAGATGTATATGTAAACAGTTGTTACTATAATAATTGTCAGCAGTGCAAATTAACATTATAGCATTGCAAATAACAAATAACAAATTACAAAATGGAGGCAGGTGTGAGGAGGGAGAGGAGAGTTTATCAGTATATGAGGGGAGTGGGATCAGTGAGGGTTAGAGTTCAGTAAAGAGACAGCTCTGGGGAAAAAGCTGTTCTTTAGTCTGCTGGTCCTGGTCCGGAGGCACCTGAAACGCCTGCCGGAGGGCAGTAGAGAAAACAGTCTGTGGGCTGGGTGAGAGGAGTCCTTAAGGATGCTGCGAGCTCGGTGCAGACAGCGTTTCCTCTGGATGTGCTCGATGGCAGGTAGTTGAGTCCCAGTGATGCGCTGGGCGGTTTTCACCACCCGCTGCAGTGCCTTGCGCTCTGCAACAGAACAGCTCCCATACCACACTGTAGCACAGTATGTCAGGATGCTTTCTATTGCACAGCGATAGAAGTTCACCAGGATAGTCGAGGAAAGCTGATTCTTCCTCAGTGTCCTCAGGAAGAAAAGGCGCTGGTGAGCCTTCCTGACCAGGCAGGAGGTGTTGGTTGTCCAGGACATGTCCGCCGAGATGTGGATTCACAAAAACTTGAAACTGGAGACACGCTCAACAGCCATTCCATTGATGTGGATGGTGTCGTGTGTGCCTCTTGACTCTTTTCTGAAGTCCACGATGAGCTCCTTCGTTTTGGTGGTGTTGAGGAGCTGGTTATTGTGCACCATGTGGCCAGGTGCTTGATCTCCTCCCTATAGGCAGTCTCATCGTTGTTGCTGATGAGACCAATCACCGTAGTGTCGTCCGCAAACTTGACGATGGAATTAGATCCGTACACAGGCTTGCAGTCGGAAGTGAAGAGGGAGTAGAGAAACGGGCTTAGCACACAGCCCTGTGGTACACCAGTGTTGAGTGTAATGGACGTGGAGCAGGTGGAGCCAGATCGAACATTCTGGGGTCTGTTGGTCAAAAAGTCCAAAATCCAGTTGCACATGGAGGTGTTGATGACCAGGTCTCCAAGTTTGGCTATTAGCTTAGTTGGGACGACAGTGTTGAATGCTGAGCTGAAGTCAACAAACAGCATGCGTGCATAGGTGTTCTTATTGTCCAGATGTGTGAGCACAGAGTGCAGTGCCATGGAAACTGCATCCTCTGTGCTCCTATTGCTACGGTAGGCAAACTGATGTGAGTCCAATGTGGATGGTAGAGAGTCTTTTAGGTGTGCCAGGACCAGCCGCTCAAAGCACTTCATTACGATGGGTGTGAGTGCTACAGGGCGGTAGTCGTTAAGGCACTTCGGGCTGGAGTGTTTTGGCACTGGCACAATGGAAGTGCATTTAAAGCATGTTGGTACTGCTGCTTGGGCAAGAGACAGGTTGAAAATGTCTGTAAAAACCCCAGCGTGCTGCTCCGCACATGCCCTGAGTACGTGTCCAGGGATGTTGTCTGGTCCAGCAGCCTTGTGCCCGCTGATCCTGCTCAGTGCATTGCAGACATTTGTGGAGGAGAGTGTGATTGGCGGGTGGTCTGCTGGGGATTTGAGCTTGGTGGCAGTTTCTCTGTTGTTTCTTTCAAAGCGAGCATAAAAGTCATTTAGCTCGTTCAGGAAGTTGACATCAGTGGGTGCGGGGTGGAGTGAGTGGGTTTGTAGTCACTGATGGCCTGAATGCCCTGCCACATGCGTCGAGGGTCAGCGTTGGAAAAGTGTCCCTCTATCTTAAGCTTGTAGCAGTGCTTGGCCTCTTTGATGCCCCTTTTCAGATTTGCTCTGGAAGTGCTATAGGCTTGTGCATCTCCTGATCTGAAGGCAGTGTTGCGTGTCTTCAATAGGAGTCGCACTTCTCTGTTCATCCATGGCTTCTGATTAGGGTATGTGGTGATCTGCTTCTGGGTTGTAACACTGTCAATGGTGGTATTAACATAATCCAGTACAGAGGAGGTGTAGCAGTCAATGTCCGTGTGAGAGTCACTGGTGGCTTGAGAGGCAAACATACTCCAGTCAGTGTGTAGAAACCTTTCCTGGAGTGAGAAATCTGCCCCCGCAGGCCACACCTTGATGGTCTTCACTGATGGCTTCACGCGATTTTCTTGAGAGGTGCATATTTGGGCGTGAGGAACAAAGAAAGGTGGTCTGACTGTCCCAGGTGGGGGAGGGGTGTCGCGACGTAAGCTCCAGCCATGTTTGTGTAAACATGGTCTAAAATTTTGTTTCCTCTGGTGTGACAGGAAACATGCTGGTGAAATTTCAGTAGCACTGACTTTAAGTTTGAATGATTAAAATCACCCGCAACAATAAACGCAGCTTCCGAGTGGACGGTCTGTTGTTTACTGATGGTTGCGTGAAGTTCTTTCATAGCAAACTTGTCATCAGCATGCAGGGGAATATAGGCTGCAGTGATAATAGTGGAAGTGAACTCCCGCGGTAGATAAAACGGTCTACATTTAACCATGAGAAACTCAAGGTTAGCTGAACAATGTCTCCCAACAATAGCAGAGTTTGTGCACCAAGCTTTGTTAATGTAAATGCACAATCCACCACCTCTGGTCTTACCGGAGCCATCTAATGTTCTATCCGCCCGGAATGTATGGCGTCCCGCTAGCTCAATAGCGTTGTCCGGTATTCCGCTGTTTAACCATGTTTCTGTGAAGATTAGGACATTACAGTTCAAAAGTCTCTTGTTGCATGTGATGTTGAGTCGAATCTTGTCCATTTTGTTCAACAGCGACCGTACATTGGCAAGGAAAATGCTGGGTAAAGAGAGCCTATGTGGTGATAGCTTTAGCTTAGCTCTTAGTCCTCCGCGCTTCCCCCGCCTTTGTTTACGATCTCGACGCCGCCTGCGAGCACTTCCGCCCGGCCGGGCAGAGTGCATAGCCTCGGGTGTTCTGGCGATCTCAGGAAGCAGTCGAAGGTTGTCCATAAAACTGTTGGAAGTTCGCGAACCAATATCCAAAAGCTCACATCGGGTGTACGATGTAAAGGCACAACTGTTCTGCACGAACAGACCCGAAATGAGCAAGAAAAATAAAGCAAAATTGCAGAATCTGGAGAGACCGCGAGCCTCGCGATGTACTCGCGCCGCCATCTTGATCTTCATTTTAACGATAACATTAACCGATAACGATTTAACCGATTTAACTGATAACGATAACATTAAAAATTAACACATATCGGCCGATACCGATATGGTGTCCGATATATCGTGCATCCTTAATCTTAAAAATATTATAAATATGACAAACACAACATACGAATTCCGCGAACTTCAGTCTGTGAACCTCAAATGAGTCCTAAACATTAATCTCTAAAGTTTTATCTATATATAAAACTGTTGATATGTTGATATAGTTTTTGTTAGTGTCTCTCCAAGCATATGAAAAAATATATATATATGTGTGCTAAATCCATACTTCACGTTTGAACAACTGCGGTTACTAATGAGATCACACCGCTATAGTCCATCCTCTGGGAAACTTTATATATGCTGTTGTTATCAAGGAGAGGAATATCATTCTTCTCTGGTTACCTGAACACAGCAAACTCCCCTCAGGCCATCTGAGAAGACCTTGCTGTAAATAGATGTTGTTTGTGCAATTATTTGTTTTGAGGACATGGCAGAGAGATCTATAGAGGAAATACTCACTGCCCACCGGAGGTCCATAGTATTGATTGAGAATGTAAAGTACAGTGCCTCAGCTCCACAGACTGGGATCATTAAGAAGTGCAGGAACGTCAAATCAGGAATTTAATTTCGGAATCGAACCTTCAACTAATCAATAACGTTCATAAGCCGTTTGGAATAGGACATGTTTGGTATAGTTAGTCTCATAATGTGAAAATCGCATCATTGAAGTTGGAGTTTGGAGCCACAGTTAATTTGTGCCAGCTGTTTCCTATTTTATATAGTGTATTTTTATGGCAAAATTCAACATACATGTACAACACATGAGGAGAACATATACAGTGTTGTGCCTGAACGCGTTCATTGAACGATAGTTCATGAACTCGTTCATATTTTGGCTGAACGTGAACTGAACGTACTGTATCACTGCCTGATGAACGTTACTGTGTCTGTGAACGGCACGCTCTCTCAGTTTAACTTCGTTCAATAGAGTGCCAGATTTCTATAGAGCCTTCCAGGCGAAAACCCGGCAAAAACACGCCGTAAACAGGCCTTAATATCTAGCGGAAAAACACCCAATCTGGCAACACCAGCCAGCAGTGTCGCACCGTCGCATGCGTCATCAACACAAAAAGCAGCGAGAGGCGTCGTATGATCATTTAAACCAGTTTTATGACAAGGTCGGTGAGGATGGGAAAAATCTTAGATTTCTATGCAAACGTTGCCCGCCGATAAAATAATTACTGTCTGTGGTTCTATATGGGCTGTGACAATAATTTTGAACAATAATAGCTCGCAGTAGCCTGGGTTTCCTCATGCTGCCTTACGCGCAGCGCGATTTTATTCACACTGCTAGGCAGTCTGGATTCCATGGACCAGATTTTGCCTCAGCGAGGGGACCAATCACAGAACGGGGAGGGAGCAGCAAGACGATGACGACATCTATGCGACACACCGGAGCAGTTTGTTTATACCTATGGATCCAACATGGCAGCAGACGCGAAGTTACCTTTCAATGCAGCCTATAGTCAATAGTCACTGAACGCCATCGTGTACACATAAATCTCTGACCCATCGTCTTCTTCCTCGTCTAATTTCTGTCGCTCTGCATACGTCATCTGGTATAATTGAAACGATTGGCTATGAGCTACGTACAGGCGCATTTGACAGACATTCGTAGCACCCAATAAACGGCTCTGGGCATTTGTAAACACCCCTCAAATATGAGAAAATGAACATGTGGTTCCCAGACCCACGTCTCAATGAGACTCGGTCTGACGTTAGCCAGGCTAAGCTCGCAGCAACATATGGAAAAAAAGAACTATGAACTAATTTCAAATTTTGAAGTATGAACTGAAGTAGTTCATTTTAAAATTTGTGAACTGAACTTTGAACTAGTTCATGTAGAAAGTGAACTTTCCCAACACTGACCATAAAAATACAAAATAAATAAGTAAATTTAAATAAGTAAAAACAAATAAATAATAAAAAAGTAGAAGTACGCAGCAGCCATATCAGAAAAAAACGGTCTATAAAGTCAACACATTTAAAATTCGCTCACACACACACACACACACACACACACACACACACACACACACACACACACACACACACACACACACTGCTGTGTGTTAGCATTAGTCTTGTTGTTTTGGTTTAACGCTCCCCTTCTTTCATTTCTCACACACGTGCACTTCTCCCTCAAGATTACAGCAGCAATAAAACACTGAGTAATAGAATGGCACCGATGTTTCTCAGTGACTACAACTCATACTGAGGCAATGAGGCTTTATTAGAGGGTAAAATTGATAATATATTTAAGTGCATGGTTTATTTAAAATGATGAGGTAAAACAAGTTAAAATTCCTGTTTTTCAACAAGAAAGACTTGTGCATAGGATAAACCTGTGCCTCCTCGCTCATCGCTCCTCTGGAAGCTTCTTGTTCTAAACTCCTCGTTCCTCGCTGTGCTGTTAGAGAACTGAGATGTCCTTAAGATGGCTAACTTAGTTTTCGTGTCGCAGGCTGGAGGATGGAGGATAGTCAAGTCAAGTCATATATATTTATATAGCGCTTTTCACAATACAGATTGTATCAAAGCTGCTTCACAGTATCAATCAAAACAACTTAACAATGTTTGTTTATTACTGGAAAAAAGACATCCAAGTTTGGTAGAGCTGATCAATGGTATGATTGGTTAATTAATTTGAATATCCCCAACTGAGCAAGCCAAAGGCAAAAGTGGCAAGGAACCGAAAAACTCCATCCAGTGACCTAATGGTGTCCTAACACCCCATCAGATGACCCAATGGAGAAAAAAAACCTTGGGAGAACCCAGGCTCAGTCGGGGGCCAGTTCTCCTCTGCCGTTTATGAACTAGAGGCCGAATTTACAGTAACTGTAAGATAAAAAAATTATATGAATGCCTGGCTAAATAGATGCGTCTTCAGTCTAGTTTTAAACTGGGAGAGCGAGTCTGAGCTACGAACAATATCAGGAAGGCTATTCCAGAGCTTCGGAGCTAAATGTGAAAATGCTCTGCCTCCTTTGGTGGATCTGGATATCCTAGGAATGACCAGAAGCCTCGAATCTAGTGATCTTAAAGAGCGCGATGGATTGTAAGGCGATAGAAGATCCGTTAAATAGACTGGAGCTAAACCATTTAGAGCTTTATAAGTCAAAAGCAATACCAATACCTTGTATTTAATACATAACTTTATAGGTAACCAATGAAGTGATGATAAAATAGGTGTTATATGATCATATTTTCTTGATCTAGTAAGAACTCTAGCGGCTGCATTTTGGACTAACTGTAGCTTGTTTATTGAAGATGCAGGACAACCAGCTAATAAAGCATTACAGTAATCTAGTCTCGAGGTCATGAATGCATGAACTAACTTTTCTGCATCAGAGACTGATAGCATATTACGTAGCTTAGCAATGTTTCTAAGGTGGAAAAGGGCAGTTTTTGTAACATATGAAATATGCTTTTCAAAAGACAGGTTGCAGTCTAATGTAACACCCAGGTCTTTTACTGTAGCGGGTAAAGTAACAGGGCATCTTACTATGTTAAAGTCGTGCTGTGAAAGGTTTTGTGGACGGTTTTTAGAACCGATAAATATAGGATAGGAAAATAAAGAAGCATTCGAGTTTTGAGAAGCAGCCCGTATCCATAAAGCCGGTGTACACTGTGCGATTTTAGCCACGATTTTGGCCGTCTGAGACAAATTTAGCAAATCCTAAAATATTCCTCTGATCCTTGGCTAAAATCTGAAGTCTTTGATTGTTAGTTTGACATGTTCCCCGACAGCCGATTAATGACCGTTGGGATGAAATTTTTCCTCCGACGAGATTCTGGCGGTGTCAGAAGATTTTCCTCTCAGTCCTGCAGTGATGATGTAAAACGGGTGCGTCGGTTTTTATCGCGTCTTGACTGTCGTATAGTCTAACATTAATGATAACTGAGATCTTGCAGTGTGACATGACTTACAGCGATGACCATGTTTTTTCAAGACAAGCAACAATCGTAAAGGTCTATTATAAATCGCACAGTGTGCACCCGGCTTTCTCTCTCTCTCCCGCAGAGTTTACCTCCACTAATTAAACACACCTGAACTAGATAATCAAGGTCTTCAGGATTACTCGAGCTACACTCTGCGGGACAGTGGTCTCCTGGAGATGAGTTTGACATGTGCATCACAGAACGTCTGCAATATAGATGGATTCTCATATGTTCACTCCATATTTCTTTAGACGGTTATCATCACGACCATATTCATTAAATTATGCACTTTAATGAGCATCTAATGGTCCAACACTCTCTTATGACACATTACATTCATATGCAACATTGTAAAATGCTCTTCAGAAAACAGTCAGAAACCAGAAAGCAAAGCAGCAATATATACGGTTACACACACCGAGTGGGAAAAACACTGAGTGGCAGCATTTGTTTTCAGTGTGAATGCCGCGAAAAAACACACAAAACACATCTAAAATGGGAAAGAGCTTTAAGATTAACTGTATAACAAGATTTGACAAGAAATCTGAGGTATATTTTTACAGACTGCTGAAAGCTACAGAACAGAGAAGCAAATGAATCGCTGTGATTCACAGAAACTGGATCCAGGCAGAGAAAGTTGGATTTATAGTTATCATTTAGTGTCAATATGCTGAATGTAAGGGTAAATCATACCCTATATTTTGTATTGTTATATATTGTATTGACAACTCATCAATTAAATATTTACCATATATTCTGCATAATTGGACGCTTTTAAATAAACACTGACACAAAACCATACAAGTTTTAGGGCTGGACGATATGATGATATATAGTATAACTTTGATATTGTCACGTCTTGTTTGGGTCATGTTTCCTGTTGTCATGTGATTTCCTGTTATAGTCATGTGATCATGCATGTGTTCCCTTGTCAATGTGTCATGTGGTCACTGCTTCATTGTGGGTCAAGTATTCTGTAACAGAATCCACTGGAGGCAAGTTGAAGTGAGAAACCAAGTGCAGCTTTAACTCCAAAACATGATCAAACATAACACAAAGGCGTGGAACTCAAAACATAAACATGAACTTATAAGACACAACAGTGGTTACAACAATACTTGCCGAGGACACATGGCAAACATGAGGGCTTAAATGAACCAATGACATGTCAGACAAGGGAACACATGGCAGGATCACATGACTATAACAGGGAATCACATGACAACAGCAAACATGACCAAAACAAGACATGACAGATATAAGTGATCACATGGATTTAGGCCGACCTATATTGTACTTATATAAAGCATTCACAGGCAAATTTGCTTTATGTATTTCCCTGGCGTTGAAATCAGGCTCATATTAATATCAGGAAACATGATTCCTGGCTTCATGTCAATATCCACGGATCACTGGATCTTTGGTAAGTTGTAAGGAACGCGATATTGAGTCCAACCTTTAGTTTAAACTGATAATAGTTTATTTTATTCACATGTTCGCAGTTTCCCCTGTTAAACCAGTCACTCATCAGCTCTTCTGACGCTACACAAGTGACATCAATGCATTCCCTCTATGGTTTGATGCAAGAACAAATGGTATTAATCTTGTAAACTGGACTCAAAAAAAGTCTCTACATGCAGTAAAGGGTGACCAATTTGTTTCAGGAAAACTCTTTAAACTAGTATATTGGTCTGAAAGTTCATTCATGTGTTCATTTGAGACAATCCTTTGTTGATGAAATAGTTAATTTGTCCCTGTAGAGAAACCACACAAAATCACTAGAGAACAATCAGACCCTTGATTACAAAGAGCCGGGCCCCTGTGGAGCTCAAACACCAGCAGATGTTACACAAGAAAGATGTGTTTTCAGGGAACATGGGCACTGCTCCCTCAGGCTTCTGGCACAAAACATGCCATAATTAAATAAATAAATCTTTGATAATAACCGCTGGCAAGATGGGCTTTTAGTAAAACTTGGCTAGATAGTCAAATATGTTGCAGAATGTTTTATGCGAGGTTAATCCCACCTGTGCTGACTGTACAACTCTGAATGAACAACACAAGCCCTTTTTTAAAGTGGGTCCCATTCATGGAATAACATCTATCCACACTTCCACAGTGGAAACCTAACACTGAAGGAATATAAAGTTACACAGTTTAAGAACAACATGAGGATGACTAAATAATGTCATTTTGCGTGACCATTTAAACATACAGTGATGCTACATGTCCATGACCATTTTTTGGGGGTGGAGAGAGATGTGAGACTCATTGCCGCCTATTCTTTTCACATTGAGCATTGAACCATTAGCAGAAGCCATACTTCAAAATGCAGGGATTCAGGGAACAGAGGATGAAGAGAGGACAGATCATAAAATAGCATAGATATACTGCTCTTCATAGAAACCCATCTCGCTCCATCCCTACACTCCTGCATTTCTGGATAAATATGGACTAGTCTCAGGATATAAAGTTAATGAAAATAAATCTGAAGCAATGATGATCTCTGATACTTTGCCATCCCAGTTCAATGAAGAGGTCTCATTTCACTGATCCAAACAAGGATTTAGATGTTTAGGAATTATTCTCACACATAATAATAATAATCCCAACCAGCTATTTGAGACGAATCATTATAAACTAATAAAACAAATAAAAAATTATATAGCGAGATGGCAGATTCTCCCTCTCTCGTTGCTGGGTAGATTTGAGGGGTTAAGAATGAACTTATTAACTAGATTTCTCTTTTTGTTCCAGTCTCTTGTACCCATCTCTGTTTTCAATGTGTTAGATAAATTAGAACAAATGTCTGCATAAAAAAGGAACCTAGGACAAAATGTAAAACGGTTTAGAAGCCCAGAATCATTCTCTAGGGCCATGAGTGTGTAATATTGGATTTCTTCCATCTATGTGGGACAGTGGATTCAGAACATGGGCAGATAAAGGTCTTGGCATAATGAATCAATTATTCAATGGAACAGAACATAAATCTTTTTCATAACTTCAAGAACAATTTAGTATTCTATTCATTCTAATGATATGAACAGGCATTTCCAGATAAGACACTATATCACAAATCATAAAGGACTGGTGATGAAAGAACCAAACAAAATAGAAAAATATGTAATTAATATTGTAGAAAAACACTTTTCAACTAAAAGACATGCATCTAATTTATAAAAGGTTAATAACAAATTATATACAAAACACAGGGGATATTAAAGGAAAATGGGAACTGGAACTAAATACTATAATTGAAGATTATATCTGGGAGGGATTGTGTGAGGGCTGCCATGAAGAAATTAATGGTCAATTATGGAAAGAATCTGACTGGAAAGTATATATCTTAATACACCTCATGTGATCGCTGTGTATGTGAAAGAAACATATCTGGCATTATGTTGGGGAAATGCAGGAAAATTGGAGATCACACACATTTGAGATTCAAGAAATCTGGAAAAGTGGTAAAGACAAAATACTAGAGGTAGAGATATCTCTAGATCCAGTGATGTGTTTGTTGGGAGCATTAACCCCCCCCCCCCCCCCCCCCCACATTTTCCAATGAGGAAAAGAGATATGTACTACGGATGTTGTTAGAAATAGATAAAAATAATAATAACTGCGTACTGGAAGAAGATCCTTAAAGCTTGGTTCAATGGACTCAGAGATTGAAACAAGTTTATACAATGGAAAAAAAATAACTGCATGCCTACAAATGAAAATTGATGTTTATCTGCAAAGATCGGAAAGTATTACATTATATTTAGATATGTAACTAACGAGCAGCACTTGCTTACCATTTTGAATAGGAATCATGTTGATCAGTTGGTGTTCACTTTCTTTATTCTAAATGCCCAAATGTTTGCGTATTGAAATGCTCAGGTAAGACAAAGTGTCTTCTGTGTTTCTCTTGGCTTAGCCATTTGCTTGCTTTCGTCACTTTTATTTTTCTTCTTATACACTGGTTTACTAAACTGAATTGCCAATCAGATTGATCTGTCTCACGACGGCTGATTCAACATGCTCAACCAGCCATAAAACTGCAGATGGGGTCCGTCAGTGTCGACGATGAAACACACCTCAAAAACTGAGCTGGCAGACACTCAACAACAGCCCGACTTCGGCCGACCGTTGGCTTGGTGTGTCACGGTCTGTCAGCGTCCTAGCAGTCTTATATGCTGTTGGTCATTTATTTGTGTTAGTCCATAAAGATCCAATTAGAAATGGCCCACCATAGAACCGGTCCCTGAAATTCCTGAGGAAATGCTGTTCAGTATACAGTAGCTACATTAGAACGAGTGAGCCAGATTTATTTATACAATTACTGAAAAAAAAGATTGCATGAGACAATAGCACCTTTCACACAGCAATCCCGGTAAATTACCGTAACATTTCCAGAATTACTTTACCGGTAAATATACAAATATGCTGTTCACACAAGCAACAGAGTTCTGTGTTTTTACCGGTAAGAGACATTCACACATCAGCTCCAAAACACAGTTCATTTCTGTCATGTCAGTCATCGGAAGTGATCTTTAAACATCACTCCTTTCTTCATCCGCCCGCATGAGGAGAAGCGCTTTAGTTTAACTCTCTGTTCAATTTGACAACCGTTTTTGACGTCTGAGTGACAGGCATAAGGGGATGATCAAACAGAACGTGTTTTTGCTCTTAAAAACACGAGACATAATAGTATCCAACTACAGCGCTGAAGAATGGAAAAGAAGACTGGGTCTCGAGCGCGATGCGTTGAAAAAGCAGCGAGACGTTGCACAACGGCCAAAGGTGATCATCTTGCGCATATTTACATAGAGAAAACTATTAAAAAGGCCTATTAAAAAGCTGACTGTAAACAGCCCTGAGTATCACGTCATCTCCATAAGAACTTTATGATTGGTCCAAATCAGACTTCTTACGTCAGCACAGTCGGACCTCGTACGTGATCATACCGGTAATCTTCCTTCCGCGTTCACACAGAGCACAATACCGGTCATTTACTGGTATGCTTGCAACTTCCCTTACTGGTAAATTGACGGAACCAATTTACCCGTATTTTTGATACAGTCCTTTTCACACATGATTTATCAGTAAATACCAGTAAATAACCGGTAATTTACCGGTAAAGACCATGAGTGTAAAAGGGGCTAATGTTTTCCAAAACACCAGACCAGTTAAACACAGTTTGCAGTCAATTAATCGATAACCATGTGACCTGACCCAATGTTATGTCCTCCCCCGGTTAACTTCGCTAAAGTATTGTTCTGTTAAACATTAGTTTGAAGTTTAGGAAACACAAGGATAAGCTATATTGCTTTTAGATTTGGTGTAGAAGCACAAAGCATATCCTTCTGCCATGAGCGTCATGGTTCACAGGGTTTTGAACTGGCACAAAAATCACCTTTTCTTGAGCTATTGTTTGTGCCCTTTATCCACCAGAGTTAATACAATCGAACATTGGTTTACAGCAGAGAGGATCTCCCTTGGAGAGGTACGAAAATTGCTTTCTGACAATACATATAGCAAATATCCTCCCAGAACTCTTAAGATCATTAGTGTGAGGTGATGCATCGCAGGGGAAGTCTGGCACGCGCAGATTAACCTCAGTGTTTTTAAAAGAGCTGTCTCGCAGCCCTCTCTCCCAGCATTGATTTGTCTTTCCCTGAGTGCTTTTGTGTGCCTGTGTGGGTAAGAGTGTTTTTGTTTGTGAGAGAGAGAAAGAGAATGACATATAGAGAGAGAAGACAAAGCCTTGCATTTACACTAGCTTGGGATGACACCCATAGATGAGTTAAGATAGAAAGCTATTCTAATGGTGTTTAAATGTGCAAATATAACAACTCACCCGAAAAATGGACATTGGAGTTTCATAATTTGAAGCTAGATTTATTTTCCTTCCATTACACTAGCTACCCAGCAAGTAATTTTACATTTAAAAGAGATCTAATAACCGTCCAAGCACAGCTCAGACGTCTAGGCTAAAACAAGGCAAAATTTGGGCTGTTGTGAAAATTGAATAGATGTCTAAACCATATATAGACTAGTCATCAATTAGATAACAAAGAAAAGAGTGCAGAAATGAAACCAGACCCCTTGTAATCACTGTTTACTTTGCTTACATGATGGAAGTTATTTTGGCAAAAATTATATTTAACCAAATTCAAGGTTATGTTGGCTAGAAGTGTGTTACTCATAGCCGGACTATATCGGATCTATAGTTAACCTAGATGGTGAAATGACGGCTATTGCTTGCTGGATAACAACAAATCAACCCAAAACAATAAAATAAAATAAATAAATAAAATATTGCAATAACGCTGAGGTATCACTTGCATAAAACACACATTAGGCTTGAGTGGAAAAATAGTTAAATCTACATACTTATAATTTTGCCAGCATATCATTTTAACTAGAACATTTTATCACAGAAGATTTGTGTTAGCAGCCATCAGTTTCAATTTTTGTTTTCCAGACAATCTTCTAATTCAATCAGAAAGGAAGAAAATCAGCAGGATAGAGAGATTCGTTAAACCTTTCTTAACGCACCATTTAAACTTGTGAAATTACTTGTTTGTTTCACATCAAGAGTGGAACCGCTTCGATTAGAGTTTAATGATGCACCCTACTTTTGCAGTGTATTTTCCTCAAATGAATAATGTCTGAAAACAGTTTATTCCACTCCTCTATGTACTTAGTATTTCCTTATACTTTTAGCATTATTTAGTCTCATGGTTATCTTTGAAAAATATAATAATATTAAATGATTATCCAAGAGGGCTGGGTTTTCCAGATAGCATTGCAAATCACACTCTTAAGAATGTTATTTTACGATGGAGTATCTGCTATTCCCAAACCAGCTCATAGATTGCTTGTTAAGTACAACTTAACTGTGTTGTTACTGGAGCCGGCAGGGCCAAAGCTGATAAAATAAGGCAAAAATGATTGCCAATATCTATTGTTTGTTTCCAAAACAAATAATTTCCAAATATAACATGCTGTCTTATTGATACTCATAACTGGGAAGACATTTTAACACTTAACATTTACTGGAAATAACAAGACTTATCATAGCAAATATAATGTAATTTTTGCATTTTGCATGCATATTTTAAAAATATATATATCTTTTTGTGTTTTGTGTGTCAAGTTTCATTGCATTTCTAATATATAAATATACATTAGACTTTTGTTCACGTTAGTTAATGTATTATAGTTTTCGTAGCTTAATTTTCAGCGGCCTTTATAATGGTACTGAGCAGCTGCATTACTACAGTGCAAGTTATACACTACATTTGATGTTTTCTTACCAGATCAGCTCACAGTGTAATGCACATTCCAAAGTTGCTGTAAAGAAGTTAATCAATAGAAAATTCAAACTCAAAAAATATTTTATTCTAAACAAGATTCATCCTCTACATGAACATCTTCTTCTGAAAGAGTTGTAATAGTTTAAGCAGAGACACTGGGAGCCGGCCAGAGGAGATAAGCATCAGCTTCATTGATCCAGGTTCTGCTGCTCCGACGGGATTTACAACGGTCATTACACTGAAGATTATAACAGGGCGACCCGTGCTCATACATCAGAGACTGCAAACCACATACTGTATGCAGGGATACTTCTGAGTACTGGCCATTAGTGAGCAATTTATTTCATAATCTATCCAATTTATTAAAGGTGACATATTATGCCCCTTTTCACAAGATGTAATATAAATCTATGGTGTCCCCAGAATGTGTCTGTGAAATTTCAGCTCAAAATACCAGATCATTTATTATAGATTGTCAAATTTGCCCCTTTTTGGGTGTGAGCAAAAACGCGCCGTTTTTGTGTGTGTCCCTTTAAATGCAAATGAGCTTTTGCTCCTCCTCCGTCCAGAAGAGGGCGAGTCTTTACACGAGCTTCAGAAACTCCAGCAATAACAAAACAGGCCAATCTCACTCATCCAGAATCCCAGAATAACCAGTAGCGAGTGCAGCCTTACGGAGAGACTCAGGAAGAGTTTCTGAATGTTAGTGGAGACGTTTATGTAGTTGTTGTGGAGTTACATTGATCATCTCATCATCATGTTGAACTTCTACACAAGTGTCCATTGTTCCTGAGGTGTTTATAAGACAGCGGTGACATGTTCTGGTCAATAGTGTTCAGTGCTCGTCTGTGCTCAACGACAGAACAGTTTCAGGCTTTGCTGGATCTTCTGCCGGTGCGTTAGAACTGCTCACTGTTGTCACTCGAGAAACTGAATGTCAGCTGGTGTGTGTAAACGTGCAGATTAAGAGCCGGTAATATTATAATAAGATCTTCTTCATACGTCAGAAGGGGAACGAAATCTGATCGTCTTATTTTTTGACATGCTTGCAGAGAAAGGCTTATCTTAACAAAGTTACTGGGTTTCACTTTTCGTGTTTTCTGGGTTGGTAGAAGCACCGGACTCACCGGATTATAGCACTTAAACACGGAAAAAGTCAGATTTTCATGATATGTCCCCTTTAAGCAACAATTGCAAGACCCCTATTGGTAAATAACTCCAAGAATAACAAAGAGCAGTGAATGGTAAAAGCATATTTGCAAAACAGTGTGTTACAAAAATAAATTAAAATATTATGATAACTGTCACAACACTTGTAGTGATACGCTCGCCTAGTAAGATTAAAAAAAGTTCAAAGCAGTCTTTAATCCACAGGTAATCCAGACAGTGTGTGGCAGGGAAACACAACCGAACATAGACGATAAAACGAATAAAAAAGAATGAAACACAAGAACTTGTATACGCAGGATAATGAGGGGAACACAGCTGAACAAGATGACCAAATCAAATTAGTAGCAAATAAGGCTGGAGAAACTGTACAAACAAAAACAGTTCAAACAATCCAAATCCGTGACAATAACACATACCAGTTTACAATCTCAAGCAGCGTCACGATGTTTTGTACAGTTAAAATAGCGGAAAAAATACAAACACCCGCTATTATGTTAAAAATAAGGTGGATAGACATGCAATTAATATAATAAATGTGCATAGAGAGAATGACAGAGATCTATCCATCCATTCATCTATCCATCCACAGTATCTCTCCCTGTCGATCTGTCTATCTACCCGACTATCCATCTATCATATATCGTCAGGAAGACAGATAAATTGACAGTCCATTTATCTATCTGTCTGTCTGTCTGTCTATCTATCTATCTATCTATCTACAGTATCTATCGATCTATCTATCTACAGTATCTATCGATCTATCTATCTACAGTATCTATCGATCTATCTATCTACAGTATCAATCTCTAGTATCTATCTATCTATCTATCTATCTATCTATCTATCTATCTATCTATCTATCTATCTATCTATCTATCTATCTATCTATCTATCTATCTATAGTATCTATCTATCTATCTATCTATCTATCTATCTATCTATCTATCTATCTATCTATCTATAGTATCTATCTATCTATCTATCTATCTATCTATCTATCTATCTATCTATCTATCTATCTATCTATCTATCTATCTATCTATCTATCTATCCATCTATCCATATCTACCTATCTATATCTACCTATCTATCTATCTACAGTATCTATCTATCGATCGATCTATCTATCTATCTATCTATCTATCTATCTATCTATCTATCTATCTATCTATCTATCTATCTATCTATCTATCTATCTATCTATCTATCTATCTATCTATCTATCTATCTATCTACAGTATCTATCTATCGATCGATCTATCTATCTATCTATCTATCTATCTATCTATCTATCTATCTATCTATCTATCTATCTATCTATCTATCTATCTATCTATCTATCTATCTATCTATCTATCTATCTATCTATCTATCTACAGTATCTATCTATCTATCTGAGTTCAGAAAACACTGCTCTAGTGTTTCTCAGCATGCGTATAATGAAAGGCTGTTCTGACCTGCAATATATAGAGAGACATGGGGAACAATGGAGAGGAAAGGTAATTGTTGTTTGGTCGACACACTCGGGGTCACGGGTGTCAAGAGACACATTTAGACAGCAGGCATATTATTCTTGATCATGTCTTTGAAGTGATTACTTCATCATCCCATCGGCACACCATGCACCTTCTGAAGACAGTGTCATTATACAGGGCTGATATATAGACTGAATGTCATGAAAGAGTGTGTAAATTACATTTCAAGCAGAAAATGGTCACACTGGTGTATATAGCATCTCAAAGAATGGGACACGGGTAAAGAAGAGGACAACAGGTGAAGGAAGAGTATTAAGCTGTCGCGACAGAGATGGGCGACGGATGTTTTTTCTGTTGTTCTTTTCGCCCCACATGCTGTGAGCTGTCGCTTTGAGTCAGTCTGACACAACTGAATAATGTTAGAATCTCAGAGTGTGTCAAGGCATTTTGAGTCAAAGTGTTGAGGAAAAACGAAGATGCACTAGTGAAGTCTTGATGCCAACTGACAGCTTGTCTGGTCATTGTAATTCATATGGAGGCGTTTCCTTTGGCTGCTTCAATCAATCACATTTAATCAAATTCTCAACACTTTGCATGATACAACAATGCCATTGATGGATTTTGTATTATTTATTTATTCTGTGCTGAGGAAGTAGGCCATTCATTTGGGAATAATTTACTACAAGGCAAACATTTCTGGATCATCAAGAATTGTCATAAAATATGCAATCGTGGATCATTAATTACAGTAAAGAAATTAGAAACCATTATGTTAAATTGAGATTTTACTTCTAAAAACATGAATGCAAGTTACAGTGCAAGTTAAAGTGATTCTAACTGTTATACTTATAATATACGTTCTATAAAATAACTAGTTATATAAATGTATTTTAAATGTAATATTACTAAGTTAGAAACTACTTTCATAAAAAGTAATACAAATAAATACATTTATTCATTTTAAATGCATGACAAGAGTTATAAACTCTTTTTTATAAAATGTAAACAGGTGAGTAACTGGAGAGAAGAGAGTTGACGTGATGCAGGCAGACCAGAGAAGTGACTGGAAGAGAAGTGACTGGAAGAGAAGTGACTGGAACAGAAGTGACTGGAACAGAAGTGACTGGAAGGCTGGATGTCTGGTAAATGGATGATCACAGGTGACTGAAGAAAGCTGAAGGTTGGAGAGTTTGAGAGAGGATCATACAGGTAGGTATCAGTAGATATCGCAGGTATTGGTAGGTATCGTAGGTATCATAGGTATCTGTAGGTATCGGTAGGTATCATAGGTATCGTAGGTATCTGTAGGTATCGCAGGTATCGGTAGGTGTCAGTAGATATCGCAGGTATCGGTAGGTGTCAGTAGATATCGCAGGTATCGGTAGGTATCATAGGTATCTGTAGGTATCGGTAGGTATCATAGGTATCGTAGGTATCTGTAGGTATCGCAGGTATCGGTAGGTGTCAGTAGATATCGCAGGTATCGGTACCTACCGATACCTACCGATACCTACCGATACCTGCCGATACCTGCCGATACCTGCCGATACCTGCCGATACCTACCGATACCTGATACCGATCTTAGGTATCTGTAGGTATCGTAGATATCATAGGTATCGGTAGATATCGCAGGTATCATTAGGTATCGGTAGATATTGCAGGTATCGGTAGATATCGGTAGGTATCATAGGTATCGTAGGTATCATAGGTATTGGTATGTATCATAGGTATCGGTAGGTATCATAGGTATTTGTAGGTATCTGTAGGTATCGTAGGTATCGGCACGTATCGTAGGTATCGGTAGGTATAGGTAAGTATTGGTATAGGTATTGTAGGTATAGGTATTGTAGGTATAGGTAGGTATCATTGGTATCGGTATAGGTATCAGTAGGTATCATAGCTATTGGTATATGTATCGTAGGTATCTGTAAGTATAGGTATTGTAGGTATAGGTAGGTATTGTAAGAATAGGTAGATATCATAGTTATTGGTTGGTATTGGCAGGTAGGTAGTTCAGGTAAGTTTTTAGGAATGAACAACGAGACTAGATGATTGTGTTGTGGAAGATTGACTGCTTATGATGGGTGAGATAAGAGGTGCTGATGAGAGTAATCACAAACAGGTGTGGTGATTGAGAAGGGAATGAGGTGATAACCCAGGAGGATTGTGGGAGATGTAGTGCGCAGAGGTGACTGAGGATGTGACTAGAAGCCTTCATTTATAATGCAATTATATATGTATTCATAATGTACATTATAACTTTATAACATACTTTATATATCTTCATAAATAATTATAACCGAAGTTAACCCTTAAACAGGCAAGAGTGGAAAATGCTAAGCAAAAAATAATTTTATTTCATTTTTTATATCATCTGGATTTAAATAAAACATATCCAAAATAATTTTTTTTAAATTTGATGTATTTTGGATTTTATGAGTTGTGTCTCCTGAGATACGTTGCCTGATTAGGGTATAAAAAAGGACCAAGTCTAACAAATTAATCTGTTAACTGTTACTGCCACTGTATGTTTAAAACAATTATATCCAATTATATAACAATTATATCACCTGATCTAATGTTGACAAATTATATATCATTCGAAAGCTTACGAACTCAAGATTCAGCCCGTGTAACCCCTTTTAAAATTGGACGTTGTGTTACCATAGAAACGGTACTCTAAATTCTTTTAATGGGCTCCTCCCCTTTTGGGCATCGTCATGTTTCATAATTTATAAACAAAACCTTTTCTAATCTTGACAAAACACATATTGTCAGAAAGGTCTGAGTCTCAAGGTTCCATATTTTGTGACAGAAGTGATATTTGGACAGAAATTTATTAATTTGTTATGGCAGAATGCATACAATTACAGTTCCCTTTCAAGGGAACTCGAGCTGCGTCAAGCTGTGGGAACGCCTCTGCGTGTGTGCGTCATGAAGCACGTATGGAATCAGTCCAATGGAGAGACGGAACGTCATAGGCGGGTGACGTCATCGACCAGGAAACTATAAAGCACCCCCAAAACACAAGCGCGACAGCTTCTATGCCTTCAGTAAGCGCTATATGTGGATCTGTCTCAAGTGTTTTTGTCTGTCACTAAGCAGGAGTTTCACTATTTCAAAAAACTATATATATATATATTATATTGAGAGACAATAGCGAGCGAACAGCAATTTAAGAAGTGTGTTCCTCCCTGCTGGCGCTATTTAACGGGCGGGGATACACACAGCTTATGTGTTGTTTGTTTGGGAGTGCAGCATGCCCAGTCAGCTCTCGAGGGGGCTGATTGTGAGCATTGCGAGCGTTTGCCTCTTAGAACGCTCCGCTCCCGCCGATCACTCTTTGAGGAGAGTGGTTCGGTTCGCGATCCCCGCTGATCGGGTCCCGCTCATGCCGAGGCTGAGCGCCGACGTCATTCGTGGGGATCGCAGATGGATCTAACAGCGGGGCTTGAGACGGGCTTTGCCCTATCTCAGCCCTTACCTGTTAGATCCAGTGCCTCAGTCTCGGGTTCAGAAGCACGCTCTGCGTTTCTTCCCCCCGAACTGAGGCCCCAGTACTGCAACTATCCAGTTCTGAGGATCTGGATGTTGTTAGTCTGGATGTGGGAGATGTCGATGATTCGCCATCTCGCTCTCCCGAAAGTGAGGAGCTTATGGAGGTGCTCACTCGTGCTGTTTCTAAATTAAGCATCGAGTGGCCAGCTGTTAGGCAGGAGTCTAGAGAAAAATCTAAACTAGATGAGAGATTTTTGCCTTCCCGTTCCCAACCTCCACGCCGGTGCTTGCCCTTTTTTCCTGATTTACACACAGAGGTTTCGAGATCGTGGAAAAAGCCGGTCTCTTATCGTGTTTTTAGCCCTCAAACGTCCACATATTCGAATATCGTGGGGGCTAAATCTCACGGTTATGGGGCGATGCCTAAAGCAGAAGAGGCGCTTGCTAGTCACCTTTCTGCTGAAGCTGCATCTTCTTTTAAAGCACCACTTTTACCCTCTAAACCCCTCAGAAGTACGTCTGCTTTAGTGGGTAAGGCGTATTCGGCGGCCGGTCAAGCCTCGGCGTGCCTGCATACTATGTCCATCTTGCAGGAATACCAGGCTGACCTATTAAAGGACGTGAGTGATTCTCAAGAGGTCAGCACTGATGTAGTTCGCGAACTGCGTCAGGCTGCAGATTTATCTCTGCGCGCCACCAAGGAGTCGGCCAAGCTAATGGGCCGTACTATGGCAGCCCTGGTGGCCGCAGAGAGACATCTATGGTTAAATCTCTCTGGCATGAAAGAAAAAGATAAAGCTTTTCTTTTAGACGCTCCTCTCTCTCCTCATGGTCTGTTCGGTGATTCTGTGAATACTGTCATAGATAGATTTCAGGAAGAGAAGAAACAATCAGCAGCGTTTCAGAAATTTATGCCTCTTAAAATTCATGTCCCCGGTACTGCTGGGCGGGAGCAGTCCAGGGCGTCAGTCAGCTCCTCACATAGGGCGCAACAGAAGCAGAGTGTCGCGTCTCGCGCTCCCCCTTCCAAACAGTGGGACCAGACGCGGCACTCTCAGCCGAAGTCTTCTGGCAAAACTGATCTGAGGACAGTTATTATGGCCAAGAAGGCTTCGGCAAAGAAGAAGTCCTGACGCCACTGGCAGGATGCTGAGGGTGGTCCCTGCCGTGGGAGAGAGGTGTTCACCGCATTACACGGTGCCCGCTCTTCTTCGGTGCCCTCAGGGGCCCGTTCTGCCAACCCCGCCTTCATGCCGGGGCACAGATGGTCCCAGCGAGCGCTTTCCCGAGGGACGCTCGCCCCCTCTGAGGAGGGTCTCAGAGCAGTTAAGCCAGTCGTTCCCTGCCGGTGTGCCGTTACAGGGCGCTGCGCTTGCTGCTCAAGTTACACCAGAGGCCAGTCTCGAGAGACTGGTACCCTTAGTAGTATTTCTGGCAGAGTGGAAAAACCTTCCAAAAATATCTCAGTGGGTTCTGCACATAGTAGAAAAAGGTTATGCTATCCAATTCAGGTGTCATCCACCAAAATTGAAGAAAAGTGTGCTATCTCCTTCTCAGAAGACCGCTTTTCTGGGCGTCGTTTGGGATTCGGTCTCGATGCGGGCACGGCTCTCCCCGACCCGCATCGCTTCGATTCTCGCAGCCGTGAAACAAGTAAAGCTAGGCCAGCTACTCACTGTAATACAGTTTTAGAGACTGTCGGGTCTGATGGCAGCAGACGCTTATGTCCACAGAGCTGCCCTGTGGAGGAAATCAGAACAGTTATTTGTGTGCTTTGGGCCACCCAGGAAGGGGTGTCCCGCGTCTAAACAGAGAATGAGCAAGTGGGCGGTTGAGGCCATCTCACTTGCTTATGAGTCGGCTGGTCAGCCTTCACCTTTGGCTGTACGAGCCCACTCTACTAGGAGTATGGCTGCCTCTAAGGCATTATTGTCAGGAGTATCGCTGAGTGATGTTTGTGATGCGGCTGGGTGGTCCTCACCGCATACATTTGTTAAGTTCTACGAATTGGACTTGAGTTCCACTCCTGGGGCGCAGGTGCTCTCGTCCTCTGTGCGCTAGTTCCCACATGACGGTCATTTGCTCCTATGGCGACGTGGGTATGGGCGTTCCCACAGCTTGACGCAGCTCGAGTTCCCTTGAAAGGGAACGTCTCGGTTACGTATGTAACCCTAGTTCCCTGATAGGGAACGAGACGCTGCGTCGTTCTGCCATACTCCCAGCATGCCCGTTAGCGCTTCCTTCAGGCCTATCAGAAGCTGTCGCGCTTGTGTTTTGGGGGTGCTTTATAGTTTCCTGGTCGATTACGTCACCCGCCTATGACGTTCCGTCTCTCCATTGGACTGATTCCATACGTGCTTCATGACGCACACACGCAGAGGCGTTCCCACAGCTTGACGCAGCGTCTCGTTCCCTATCAGGGAACTAGGGTTACATACGTAACCGAGACGTTTTTAACAACCGCTATGACAATTTTTTCAATACTTTTAACAAAATCCAGTGCCTCAGTCCCGTATTCGGAAGCACGCGCTGCGGTTTCTTCCGCTCGGGCTGAGGCACCAGTGTTGCTTCTATCCAGTTCTGAGGAGCTGGATGTTGCTAGTATATATAAGGGAGATGTGGAGGATTCGCCACCTTACACTCCCGAAAGCGATGAGCTAGTGGAGGTATTAACAAGAGCTGTAGAAAAACTCAGCATTGTATGGCCAGTGACTAGACAGGAGTCTGTTTCTAAATTAAAATTAGATGAGAGATTTTCGCCGTCACGAGTGCAACCTCCACGCCGGTGCGGCCGTCTTTTTTTTCCCGATCTCCACACTGAGGTGTCGAAATCGTGGGAAAAACCGGTGTCATATAGAGAAAATGTTTAGTCCCCAGACTTCAACATATTTAAATATGGTGGGGGATAAATCATATGGTTGTTCGGCTATGCCTCGCGTGGTAGAGACGCTTGCGAGTTTTCTCTCCCTCGAGGCTGCGTCATCTGTTAAGGCACCGGCATTACCCACCAAGTATGAATATTTCGTTTTTTGTGGGTAAAGCGTATTCGGCAGCAGGTCATGTCTGCGTACTATGTCTGTTATGAAGAGAAAAAAAAACGGGCATACCAGGCTGACCTGCTGAGGGACGTGAGTGAGAGTGAGGAGGTCAGTGCTGACGTGGTTCGCGAACTGCGTCAGGCGGCTGATTTTTCCCTGCGTGGCCGTAGAAAGACATCTGTGGTTAAATCAGACAAATATAAAAGGGAAAGGAAAAGCTTTCCTTTTAGACACTCCTCTCTCCCCCCTGGGTTTATTTGGCGATGCTGTAAATTCTGTCATCAATAAATTCCAGGAGAAGGAAAAGCAAATAACAGCTTTTAACAAATTTCTCCCTTTTAAAAATTCATGTCCCTGGGACTGCTGGGCGGGAGCAGCCCCGGCCGTCTGCGAGCTCATCACATAGGGCGCTGAAGCAGAGTGTCGCGTCTCGTGCTCCCCCTGCTGGACAGTGGGCTCAGCCGCGGCACTCTCAGCCGAAATCTCCCAGTAATAGAACTGATCTGAGGACAGTTATATTAGCTAAGAAGGCTTCGGCTGAGAAGAAGTCCTGGCGCCACGGCGCGCAGGACACTGAGGGTGGTTCCCGCCGAGGCGGAAAGGTGTTCACCTCTTTCTACGGTGCCCATTCCTCCTCGGTGCCCTCAGGGGCCCGTTCTGCCAACCCCGCCTTAATGCCGGGGCGCAGACGGTCCCAGCGAGCGATTTCCCGAGGGACGCTCGCTCCCTCTGAGGAGGGTTTCAGAGCGGTTAAACCAGTTTTTCCCTGCCGGTGTGCCGTTACAGGGCGCTGCGTTTGCTGCTCAAGTTACACCAGAGGCCAGTCTCGAGAGACTGGTACCCTTAGTAGAATTTATGGCAGAGGGGAAAAGCCTTCCAAAAATATATCATTGGGTCCTGCAGACAATAGAAAAGGATTATGCTATCCAATTCAGGTGTCATCCACCAAGATTCAGAGGGGTTCTGCCTACAGTGGTGGGCTCCGAGCAGGCTCTGGTTATGGAACAAAAGGTGAAAGCACTCCTTCAAAAGGAGGCTATAGAACGGGTTCCTCCTCCCAGTGTGGAGTCAGGCTATTACGGCCGATATTTCATCGTTCCAAAGTAGGATGGGGGGTTGCGTCCAATTTTAGACCTGCGCCTATTGAATCGCTCGGTAGGGAAGCCAAAATTCAGGTTGCTCTCTATCAAGCAGATCGTGTCACATATCAGATCCGAGGACTGGTCTGTCACGATAGATCTAAGGGACGCGTACTTCCACATTTCCATCCTTCCACAACACAGGAAGTTCCTGAGGTTCGCCTTCGTGGGCGAGGTGTACCAGCACAGGGTTCTTCCGTTTGACCTAGCTTTATCTTCCCGCACTTTCACAATGGTGGTTCGGCATCGAGATGTCGTTCTCGTTCATATCAGGAAGTTGGGGTTGAGGCTGAACGCAAAGAAAAGTGTATTATCTCCTTCTCAGAAGACCACTTTTCTGGGTGTCGTTTGGGTTTCGGTTTCGATGCAGGCGCGACTCGCTCCGACCCGCATCGCTTCGATTCTCTCAGCTGTGAAACAAGTAAAGCTAGGCCAGCTACTTACTGTAATACAGTTTTAGAGACTGTCGGGTCTGATGGCAGCAGCGTCCAACGTTATACCTTGCGGCCTGTTGTACATGAGACCACTACAGTGGGGGCTCAGGACCAAGGGGTTCTCCTCGAGGGGAAATCCGCTCCGCACGGTCAAAGTCACGCGGCGCTGCCTTCGTGCTCTGGTCATGTGGAAAGAAACTTGGTTCCTGTTCAAAGGTCCTGTGCTGGGTCGCGTGGCGCTAATGGCGGATGCTTCCCTCACAGGGTGGGGGGCGGTCACGAGTGGTCGTCCAGCCCAAGGTCTGTCTCAGGACCATCATCTATCATGGCTTATAAATTGTCTAGAGATGTTGGCGGTGTTCCAGGCTCTGAAACACTTCCTAGCAGACCTGAGAGGTCATCATGTGTTAGTTCAGTCAGACAACACGTCGGTGGTCTCTTATATAAATCATCAGGGGAGCCTGCGGTTTCGCCGGCTTTACAAGTTGGCCCGTCAGATCCTCCTGTGGTCCCAAGGGAGGTTACCATCTTTGACAGCAATGTATCTTCCTGGGTATTTGAATGTGGTAGCAGTCTCCCTGTCGAAGCAGGGGCCGAGGCCGGGGGGTTGGAGTCTCCACCCCGAGGTGGTGGAGCTCCTTTGGTGAGTTTCGGTCGCGCCGAGGTGGACCTATTCACTTCCAAGGTGACCACGCACTGTCATCTGTGGTTTTCCATCAGCCATCCAGCCCCTCTGAGGTTGGACGCTATGGGGCAGCCGTGGCCGAGGTCACGTCTGTTCACCTTTTCCCCGATTGCTCTGCTACCTGGAGTTCTGGAGAGGGTTCGCCGGGACGGGGTCAGCCTACTACATAGTAGCCCCGTTCTGGCCGGCCCGAGTATGGTTTGCGGACCTGATTTCTCTCCTGGACGGTTCTCCTTTGGAGCTCCCGGTCAGGAGGGATCTACTCTCTCAGGCGGGCAGCATGATATTTCACCCCCGCCCAGTACTGTGGGCTTGGCCTCCGAGGGGGCCCAGCTCATGAACTCTGGTCTCTCAACCGAGGTTGTTGAGACCATTCTTCACTCCAGAGCTCCATCCGCGAGGAAGCTTTAGGCCTTGAAGTGAAAACTTTTCACTTCTTGGTGTGGAGAACACCTGCAGGACCCGGTTAACGGCCCAGTGGGTGCAGTGCTGGATTTCCTGCAGGAGCGCTTCTCCACAGGGCTATCCCCCTCCACACTAAAGGTGTATGTGGCGGCACTGGCTGCTCACCACGTCCCTTTCAGTGGAGTTTCTCTGGGGAGACACCCGCTTATAACTCGTTTCCTTCGTGGCACATTGAGGCTGAGGCCAGCAGTTCGTACGAGGGTGCCGGCCTGGGATCTGGCCATCGTATTAGAAGGTCTTTCCCAAGCTCCTCTTGAACCTATCGAAGAAGTTCCTGAGAAGTTTCTCACGTTTAAGACTATCTTTCTTCTTGCTATCTCCTCACTAAAGAGAATCGGTGATTTGCAGGCTCTGTCGGTTTCACCCTTGTGCCTGGAATTTCGCCTGGCATGGTTCAGGCTCTTTGACCTACAGTTCTGCAGGCCTTCTGTCCTCCTTCATTTCTGTCGTCTGACCAGGAGAAACTTAATTTACTCTGCCCTGTTAGGGCGTTAGACTCCTATATCCACAGAACTGCCCTGTGGAGGAATTCAGAACAACTATTTGCGTGTTTTGGGCAACCCAAGAAGGGGCGTCCCGTGTCTAAACAGAGAATAAGCAAGTGTGTGGTCGAGGCTATCTCACTTGCCTATGAGTCGGGTGGTCAGCCTTCACCTTGGCTGTACGAGCCCACTCTATCAGGAGTATGGCGGCTTCTAAAGCCTTATTGTCAGGAGTTTCCCTCAGTGACGTTTGTGATGCGGCTGGATGGTCTTCACCGCATACTTTCATTAAGATCTATGACCTAGACTTAATTCCTTCCCCTGGGGCACAGGTGCTCTCGCCCTCTGTGCGCTAGTTCTCACATGGCGGTCACTTGGTCCTATGGCGACGCGGGTATTAGCGTTCCCACAGCTTGACGCAGCTCGAGTTCCCTTGAAAGGGAACGTCTCGGTTACGTACGTAACCTTAGTTCCCTGATAGGGAACGAGACGCTGCGTCATCCCACCATACTCCCGGCATTCCCGCTAGCGCTTCCTTCAGGCTATCAGAAGCTATTGCGCTTGTGTTTATGGGGTGCTTTATAGTTTCCTGGTCGATGACGTCATCTCCCTATGACGTTCCATCTCTCCATTGGGCTGATTCCATACGTGCTTCAGGACGCACAACGCAGAGGCGTTCCCACAGCTTGACGCAGCGTCTCGTTCCCTATCAGGGAACTAAGGTTACATACGTAACCGAGACGTTCTCGTCCAACAGGAAGATTTAGTCAATCATAGCACAATGTCATAAAACCACTAACATCAGATGGAATTACAGAAACTGCATTATTGTATATGTTTCAGGTCTGCCCTTATACAACAGAGAGTATATTGTATTGATCATAGATTGTGTTTTGCACTGCAGTTTCTTTTGAAGCCTCTCTACATTTTTGTTTTGTTGGGTTTAGGTCTTTTGCTGCAGAAATTCAATAAAAAAAGCCCCATCTCAGAGTGCTTTATAGAATGTATGGTTATGTAATGAAAAAAACGAAGACAGAGACAGAATTGCTGCAATAAATAAAATAAATAAAAATACATGTATATATTTGCATAGTTCAATCAGCTGTTTCTCAGTAACAATAGAATACAATACAGGGGATGTATTTGTGTTTCAATTCACAATATAAACAACTGTTTACTTGACTTTAGCCTGGGTTAGGTTTAGAAATGGTGTTTTCTGTTCTGACATACAGTGTTAAAGCATTGGTAAATTTGCCAGTAAAAATACATTGTTTTGGTCTTGTTTGAGCTTGTGTGTAAAAGAAGTTCAAGCATTTTAAATTTGTGTTAATTTTATGGATTTTGTGTTAAAGCAACAAGAAATGTGTTAATAGTATAGCTTACACAGACGGATGTAGTGCTAACTGTGTTAAGAGTTTAGGAAATTTGTTAAAAGTATTGAAAAAATTGTCATAGCGATTGTAAAAAACTGTAAATTCAATGGAATGTAAGTCACCCGGTGGCTATTTTTGGTATTATGCCTAAACAAAATCTCATGGGAACTTCAATTTTTGTGATATCAACTTCAAATTTGGAACACAATTTGGTTAGATATATGGCTTTGATTTTATAGTAATTTTATAGCAAAAAATATTTTGTAAAAGACATATTTTATAAAAAAGAATAAATATTAAGTACAGTATATTTGATTTAATGTAAGTTTTAAACTTCCTTAACTTTTTATACTTTCATTTTTTTTAAGTGCTTTCACTTCAGCAATAATCTGCTGACTGTTTTCTTTAAAACAAGACCAAACTTAGGTCTATATTCCAAAGCATTCTTGAATTACAATCATTTAAGTTTGAATACTGCATTTTAAATAGAGCTAGTTTAATCCCTTTTTTATACCCTAAACAGGCAACGTGTCTCAGGAGACACATACATTTCAAAACATGCTAAATAACAACATGAACAGCATATTACTTAATTTTCTCCTTCAACACCTTAAGACATTGTTCACAATTAATGTTAGCAGTATTCTTTTTTTTTTTTTCAGGAGAAAAGTAAGTTTAATATATATTTACTTATCTCAAAATCTGAATGTTCTGCACGACTGGCAGCCATGTTGGATTTAGGTCAGGCTGACTAATTGATCACAAAAAATTTGAAGCAGATCATGTGACCAGCATACTCAAGACAGACCAGGCTGTCATAAGTGATAAAATAATTTGATGAAAAAATCGTTCTTATGCCCCAAAAAAGACAATAAAAACTACCGTATTTTCCGCACTATAAGGCGCACCGGATTATAAGGCGCACCTTCAATGAATGACCTATTTTAGAACATTTTTCATATATAGGGCGCACCGGTTTATAAGGCGCATAAGATACTGCAGTCAAACGTTTGACTGGGTTTGCGTTATGCATCCACTAGATGTGCTAAAGGGAATGTAGCGAGTGCGCCTGTTTTTATGGTTAAAATGCATTATAATATTTGAAGATTCATTGTTACATCTTGGTTGTTTTTCATGTGTTTTACTGTGTTATACTTTCTAAAGGTGTGTTCAATAATATTATAATGTATTATAACTGTGGGTATAGTTACTCATGATATCATGCAATGAATTATAAGGTGCATTACAATGTATAATTAATGCATTAAAAATAATGCATAATTTATAAAGTCTTAATGTAAAGTGTTACCATTTTTTTTTTTTTTTACATACATTATGAACCTCTGAACTGCTCCAATGATTGGACACAATTGTGTCAGTATAAAGCCATTGAAATGAGACTGAAATTGCTCTGCAAACAACCTAGAAAAAATGGCACATTAGTCAGCATTGTAATGAGGAGAGAACATTACATTACATATCCCCATAGAACGGTTTAATGTGCTTGAGTGATTTTTGCCATCTGTTGACAACATTTCGTAGGCAGGTAATTTATCACTGCAAACAGCAGGGCCGCAAAATTAACACATTTATTTATGATCCTGTGTGAATTTGAACTGTGTAAATACCATTGGTCATATCCAAACACTGATTCTGCCAAATGACTCAAGTATTGCAGAGAGACACACAAATATAAGAGGCGTTAGGGACAAATAAACCCTGGATGAGTCTCTAAAGCCTGTATATTGATCGAGGAGTGGGGTTATGTTTTACACATATTCAGTTGGGTGGTGGTCAGAAAATGTGATTATTGACCTCAATGCAATGAGCTTTAAAGGAATATTCCTGTGTAAATACATATTAAACACTATTGATGGCGTCTGTGACGTGCTGTCTATTACAACAACAAATACACGTCCATCCAAAGAAAAAAAAAATTGCATGAGAAAAATTGGACAGAAGTTAGTAAGCTAGTCTCATGACATCATGTGTGTTTAAAACGGTGTGATGAACTGTAAGAAAATATAATGATTTTCTATGGTAATCAACAGCATGTCACAGAGCTTAAGTTGTATTAAACCCAACTTAACAACATAAGCAAGACATATAGGAATCTTTTGGGTTTTAAGACGTTGCACAGTTTCAATTTAATCAGATGAAGCCATGTTTTCAGGCTGAGACAATTACAATTCTACGTTTCAAGCATTTCTGTAACATATCTCGTTATAACTAACGCCTTACAGAAAAGTGCAAAATATCATTCCAAAATATTGGTTAAACAATTATCAGTCGATCTCTACAAAACATGCTAAACATCTAGAGACATACGCAGCTGTTGCAGTCAAAATAAAAAATGAAGACCACTGCAAACCAACAAATATATGTCAAAATAGTGGAAAAAAACTTTTAAAAATCTCCTAGAGGAAAGGAGACTGAATCACCTCGAGAATCAGCAGTCACTTGGAATTCCACACACTTCCTAAAGTCTTTGGCAAGTTATGGAATCTCGACCAAATGTGTTATTCCGGATGGAGTGGAATCTCATTTGGTATGTGTAATATTTGAAAAGGTCAGGCGCAGAGAAGCACCTCGACTGAACTCTGGAGTGGGAGGAAAGAGAGAGAGAGAGGTTTTCACAAGCCTAGAGCACACGGACCCTCAAGAGCAAAATTAAATGAAAAGGATCTGGATGAGGTTGTCTTTGTGTAAAGAAAGAGAGTGAGGGAAATTGTTTTTGTGAGTGAGAGGTATATCGATATACAAGCACCATCTTCTTTCCTGATCCTCCAGTTCTCTTCTCGTCTCTCTGCCTGAAAGCAGCTCGAAGAGTCATAAGGCGCGTTTCCATTACAGATTTGCGCAAAACATTTGTGATTTTTTTCTAAATTTCCACAAAAAACTATTACAAAATGACAGCGTTTCTGGGTGTTTCTCCCTCATTTCTGCTTCGAGGTCTTGATTGTGGCATTTCTTTGAGGTTTAGAATCCAGTATTCCTGTAATTCTTTTTTCTTTTATGAATTTAATAAAGAAATCTGTCTCGTATTCTGTCCAAACATACCTCGCCTTCTAGGTCAGGTGACTGTAAATGAGCAAAAACTGTTTCCATTGCAGTTTTTCAAAATATTTATTTTTCTAATTGCCTGAAAAACCACCTCATGCGAGCGTAAAAAGTTTTATGCGATAAATGGAATTTTTTGCAAAATTGACACGTTTCCATTGAGCGTATTTTCATTTCGCAATTTCAATTTGCGCAATTTGAAAGGTAATGGAAACACGGCTATAGACAGTCCAAGATATTATAATTTTATCTGTTTTTTGAACGAAGAGGTATTTTGCTTTCAGTTGCACCTAATGCACTTGGTTTCTGCACAGACTGACTCTTTACCGTTTCTTTATAAACAGGGCATTGCAGCTAATATGGAGGAATAGATTATTTACTCTGTATGACCTTTTTTTTTTTTTCAAAAGCTCCTGAAGGGCTGTGTCCAAATTTTACCCTTTGAACAATGACAATATTGTTCAAGATTGATATTTTACTCTGTTCTATCCTGCATGTGTCATTGCATTGCCCTGTTGTAAATGTCTCAAATTTATATTTTCACAAGTGTACCAAGAAGATTCCCTGTACCAAGTGTTGTCCTAAACCGTAATGCCTCCCTGCTGTTGAATATTTAACAGCAAAAGAAATCATTTTCACCGGAGATGTGAATGCAGGTTTGCAGTCTGCATTGAATGTGATGCAATAATATACCTTGAAATTATATAATATAGAATAAAAGCAAGAAATATCTTTCAACTGAGTTACCCACACACACACACACACACACACACACACACACACACACACACACACACACACACACACACACACACACACACACACACACACACACACACACACACACACACACTCTCACACTCTAACTCACAACAACAACTTACAGCACGACCAGTATAGTCTTAATCACACACAATTGACTCTAATGATTTTTTAGTGAATAAAAAGAAGTGGTTCGATTTCCAAAACTGAGCTGTTTCTGGTTGACGCGTTACTGGTTTGAATCATTATGAATCCCTCTTCTGTACAAAATACAGAATCAGAAGTCACAAAATTATTACACTGAAATTGGAATCAAACTGAAGCGATTATAATTCTTCAAAATATCTATTTTTGTGTCCCGCTGAAGAAAGTAAGTCTTGAAATACATAATGACAGAATTTGAGGTTAACTGTCCCCATAAGCCTGTCTGAAATGAAAATGATTAGTTTTTTTTCGATTGCTAAACGACAGTGAGCACAACTGGAGCTACATGTGCAAAACTCTAACTACAGTCTGCACAGCAGCAGTTCATGTGGACCAAACTAATTTTTCATTGCTTGAACACAGTTTTCAAAACTCTACACACTTATCCCATGACTTTAACCACAACCTGCACAACACTGTGGATTTACAGCACTTTGTTCAAATGCTAACACAAGTTCAGCCTTGTGCCTTTCAAACACTGCTGATTGCAATTTCAGCTAAAAGGCTAAGCAGGTGTCTTGTTTTAGACTTGTTAGTGAGCACGCACGCACGCACGCACGCAGGCAGGCACGCACGCACGCACGCACGCACGCACACACATATATATACACTCACCTAAAGGATTATTAGGAACACCTGTTCAATTTCTCATTAATGCAATGATTTAATCAACCAATCACATGGCAGTTGCTTCAATGCATTTAGGGGTGTGACAATCTCCTGAACTCCAAACTGAATGTCAGGATGGGAAAGAAAGGTGATTTAAGCAATTTTGAGTGTGGCATGGTTGTTGGTGCCAGACGGGCCAGTCTGAGTATTTCACAATCTGCTCAGTTACTGGGATTTTCATGACCAACCATTTCTAGGGTTTACAAAGAATGGTGTGAAAAGGGAAAAACATCCAGTATGCGGCAGTCCTGTGGGCGAAAATGCCTTGTTGATGCTAGAGGTCAGAGGAGAATGGGCCGAATGATTCAACCTGATAGAAGAGCAACTTTGACTGAAATAACCACTCGTTACAACCGAGGTATGCAGCAAAGCATTTGTGGAGCCACAACACGCACAACCTTGAGGCGGATGGGCTACAACAGCAGAAGACCCCACCGGGTACCACTCATCTCCACTACAAATAGGAAAAAGAGGCTACAATTTGCAAGAGCTCACCAAAATTGGACAGTTGAAGACTGGAAAAATGTTGCCTGGTCTGATGAGTCTCGATTTCTGTTGAGACATTCAGATGGTAGAGTCAGAATTTGGCGTAAACAGAATGAGAACATGGATCCATCATGCCTTGTTACCACTGTGCAGGCTGGTGGTGGTGGTGTAATGGTGTGGGGGATGTTTTCTTGGCACACTTTAGGCCCCTTAGTGCCAATTGGGCATCGTTTAAATGCCACGGCCTACCTGAGCATTGTTTCTGACCATGTCTATCCCTTTAAGGCCACCATGTACCCATCCTCTGATGGCTACTTCCAGCAGGATAATGCACCATGTCACAAAGCTCGAATCATTTCAAATTGGTTTCTTGAACATGACAATGAGTTCACTGTACTAAAATGGCCCCCACAGTCACCAGATCTCAACCCAATAGAGCATCTTTGGGATGTGGTGGAACGGGAGCTTCGTGCCCTGGATGTGCATCCCACAAATCTCCATCAACTGCAAGATGCTATCCTATCAATATGGGCCAACATTTCTAAAGAATGCTTTCAGCACCTTGTTGAATCAATGCCACATAGAATTAAGGCAGCTCTGAAGGCGAAAGGGGGTCAAACACAGTATTAGTATGGTGTTCCTAATAATCCTTTAGGTGAGTGTATAGGTAGAGCTCAGAAAGACTAATTTTGGAAATGGAACAAGGAAGACGGGTTCGTGGAGGGAGAAGGGTGGCAGGGAGAGGGCGGATGCGTGGAGGAAGACAAAGAAGACAAACAGCTGTTATTTCAGATGAAATAAGGGCTACACTTATAGACCATGTCGTGAACGATGGTCTCTCATTGAGAGAGGCAGGATTAGCCCCTCAATTATTTGTTCGAATTACAGTATGTACTTTTAGTTTCCACCTTTTTTTTTCTCATTACTGTAATTCTGTAAATTACTACAGACTATTGAAGCAAACTGCTAATTTTCATTTACCTTAAAGAATTGTTATGTTCTAAAAATTTAAATAAATCATGTGAAAGAATGTCACTCTTTTCTTTGAAGAAAATATCACTTTGTATGAAGTCACTGAAATTGTTCAAACTGTAAAGATGAAAAGTTTGTATTTTCTGTATTGGTGTTTGATGCTAGTGTTTTTACTTTCAGTGTGTTCTGAGTGACAGTGTGTGTTATCTCAGTGAGGGTTGTGTAGTGTTTTTACTCTCAGTGTGTTCTGAGTGACAGTGTGTGTTATCTCAGTGAGGGTTGTGTAGTGTCTTTCCTCTCAGTGTGTTCTGAGTGACAGTGTGTGTTATCTCAGTGAGGGTTGTGTAGTGTTTTTACTCTCAGTGTGTTCTGAGTGACAGTGTGTGTTATCTCAGTGAGGGTTGTGTAGTGTTTTTACTCTCAGTGTGTTCTGAGTGACAGTGTGTGTTATCTCAGTGAGGGTTGTGTAGTGTTTTTCCTCTCAGTGTGTTCTGAGTGATAGTGTGTGTTATCTCAGTGAGGGTTGTGTAGTGTTTTTACTCTCAGTGTATTCTGAGTGATAGTGTGTGTTATCTCAGTGAGGGTTGTGTAGTGTTTTTACTCTCAGTGTGTTCTGAGTGACAGTGTGTGTTATCTCAGTGAGGGTTGTGTAGTGTTTTTCCTCTCAGTGTGTTCTGAGTGACAGTGTGTGTTATCTCAGTGAGGGTTGTGTAGTGTTTTACTCTCAGTGTGTTCTGAGTGACAGTGTGTGTTATCTCAGTGAGGGTTGTGTAGTGTTTTTCCTCTCAGTGTGTTCTGAGTGACATTGTGTGTTATCTCAGTGAGGATTGTTTAGTGTTTTTACTCTCAGTGTGTTCTGAGTGACAGTGTGTGTTATCTCAGTGAGGGTTGTGTAGTGTTTTTACTCTCAGTGTGTTCTGAGTGTCAGTGTGTGTTATCTCAGTGAGGGTTGTGTAGTGTTTTTACTCTCAGTGTGTTCTGAGTGTCAGTGTGTGTTATCTCAGTGAGGGTTGTGTAGTGTTTTTCCTCTCAGTGTGTTCTGAGTGACAGTGTGTGTTATCTCAGTGAGGGTTGTGTAGTGTTTGGCTGCACTGAGCCTGTGTTGAGCATGTGTTAAGAGTTGTGTTGCTTGAATGAGTTGTGCAGGTGATGTGAACTGTTTAGCTCAGGTGATGTGAAGTGTTTAGCTCAGGTGGTGTGAAGTGTTTAGCTCAGGTGATGTGAAGTGTTTAGCTCAGGTGACTGTTGGTAGTGCAGACTGTAGTTAGAGTTTTGCACATGTAGCTCCAGTTGTGCTCACTTTCGTTTAGCAATCGAAAAAAACTGTAAATAATGATTTCAGTGGTGAGTTGTGTAGAAATAAGCAGATATACTGCAGGGCCAAATGACAGATATGACGGATCCACCGAATACTTTTGGGAAGCCATGCAAATCCGTTCTCTGTTGGAAGACTTGTACAAATATTGCTACCAAACACAAAAGGGTTTACTAGATGTATGATGTCCAGCCGTTGGAGATTATGCATTAAAAAAAGTGCAGAAACTTGCTGAGGGAGGCAGGCAAAACATATTGTGAGGACAGCGTGCATTTCCCCATAGCACTTAAAAGACATTTATGAACATAAACACACTTTGACTAATGCGAAACTTTCACCATCCCCACGTCATTCGGAGCTTGCCGTTGCTCCGGGTGGATTTAGCTTTGCTGGAGTAACAGTTGTGAAATGTATTTGTGTCACACTGTGGATGTCTGGTGACAGATAAAACCAAGCAAATAGAAGCAGTCTTGATGAAAGGCATGGCATATCTGCCAGCGAGGTTAAGCCTTTCATAAATTGAAATCTAACTGAAAAGATAAGTAGTCTCTTTTTGCGCTTTTTTTGTACCGTGGACAATCTGCAAAGTGGGCCTTTCATCAACTCCCCCATCCAGAAAGAAGACACACACACACACACACACACACACACACACACACATGCCAGACCTAGTTTTACATAACATATAGCTCAATAATTATTTAAAAGATTTGCAAACTCCTTTCACAGAAAAATAGTGTGATTGCATCTGACTTTAAAACTGAAAATTTCCTATGGAGACGAAGTATTCAATTAAAAGATGTCCTTGATAATTCCTCAGTGCTGTGACAGAATGAGGCCCAGTTCAGTTAATTTTCATATTGTGTGAATACTTGCATATCCACTGGGTGGATTATTTTATGTTTTGTTTTGTGCATGAGTTTAGTGGAACTTCATTGTATCAGAATGTTTTTTTGTGGAATAGTTTTTAGGGGTTTTTTATACTCAGACTCAATTTTCAAAGAGTCAAGTCACCTTCATTCATATAGGGTCGAGCACATTATACAATACAGGTCGTTTCAAAGCAGCTTTGCAGTGATTAAAAGAAAATTGTGCATTTCGGCTGTTGCTCAACTGAAGTCAGTTTAGTGTTGATTAAGTTCAGTTGTAAAGATCATCAATTATAAAATTAGCTAATTTCATCTTTAAAGCAGTTCTGGAGAAAACAGTGATGTCATCATCCAGTTTATTTCAGTTCTCATACAGCAGCAGTATATGAGGTATACATTCCATTTTAAACATAAGCAACATGTTTTTCTACCTTACAAGGAAGTTGTAAGTCCCAGAGTGGTGTATATACAGTATAAGCTCAATCTTATTGTACCACCCCAGAGAAACATGAAGGCATGACGGGGTGAGAGGAAGGAGAAATAGAGATGAGGGGGTGAAGGAGGAGAAACACCAAGAAACCATTTACAGCTGGCATGATGTGGTGAGAGAATGGAGAAATGGGGAACAGAGAAACCTCCTCACCTGTAGCCTTATTTTACTATGCTTGTTTCTCTCTGTCTGACACATGATAATAAACAGAAATGTCTTGGCAAAAGCAACTGGTGTAGCTTCCTTGATTCAACAATTATGGGGAAAAGCATGATTTTCAAATCTACATAGTAAGAACTCTAGCTGCTGCGTTTTGGACCAGCTGTAGTTTGTTTATTATGCGTGCAGGGCAACCACCCAGTAGATAATTACAATAATCTAGCCTTGAGGTCATAAACGCATAAACTAACTGTTCAACATTTGGCATTGATTGCATATGTCGTAATTTAGATTTTGTTTAAGATGGAAGAATGCTAGAAATGCTAGAAATGAGTACAAATAGGGTTCAGACATTTTGCCCTCTTATTTTTTTCATGATATAAGACTTTGACTTCATATTTATTTAATATTACAACGTTAATGGTTTGATTTGAGTTGTTTAAATAAGATATGATTATATTCAGTACATGAAATTCATTGTATTTTATTTTAAGTCGTCAGATTGATTTTTCATAAGAGTGAATTGATCTGGAGATGATGTCAAGCATAAACTTCCTATTTAAAAGGATGACTTGAGTGAGGCCGACTTCAAATGTCTGCTGAGAGAATTTACAATCCCAGCACAAGAATCTAAATAATATTTGTATATATATATATACAGCCCAAACCACATTCTCCGAGAGAAGGAACCCTTTTTGAAGCTACAGATCGACTTATGGAAGTATACCCCCAGGGGAGCCCGAGAGGGAGAATGAGAACCCCAATCTGACAGACCCAAGGTTACCGACTAATGGCAATGGAGAAACGACAACGACCGCAGTATGCAGGTGCGGAAAAACCTGCAAAAACAGCCGTGGCCTAAAGATCCACCAAGCCAGGATGAAGTGTTTGGAGAACGAACATGTGTCACAGTGCACAGATGCTACATCTGATGAGACGCAGGAGGAGCCGAGCCAGGAAGCACCCCATAGCGCTCAGAGCCTCCGTGTGCCACTAACCGTCCCCCCAAGTCTTCTGCCCCAGGCAAAGGTGCGAATCAAGTGGCCACAGGCCTGTAAGACGGCAGTCTGGAGTCAGTTCGATGAGGACGTTGACAAGGTGCTTGAAGCAACAGAGAAGGGAGAGGTGGATCGAAGGCTGCAGGCAATGACGACCATCATCTCCAGCCTAGCACAGGAGAGGTTCGGTGCCGAGGAGAAGCGATCAACTCCAACCACCTATTCCATGAACCACAGAGCAGCGAAGATCCACAAAATCCGGCAGGAGTTGAAGTCCCTCAAGAAGCGGTACAAGGAAGCCAGTGAGGAGCAACGCCCCCCCCCCCTGGAGGAGTTAAGAGCTGTCTTGAGGAAAAGGCTGATGACCTTGCGCAGAGCAGAATGGCACAGAAGGCGTCGAAAGGAGAGATCCAGAAAGAGAGCTTTGTTTATTGCCAACCCCTCCGGCTTCACTAAACAGCTCCTGGGACAGAAGCGCGACGGCAAGTTGCTCTGTTCAAAAGAGGAAATTGACCAGCATCTGCACAGCACTTACAGTGACCCTCTCTGGGAGGAAGAGTTGGGCCAGTGCAACATCCTTGTAGATCCACCTCCCCCCACCAAGGAGTTTGACAGCAGGGAGCCACTGATGAAAGAAGTCCAGGAGGTTGTGCGTAAGGCACGATCTAGCTCTGCCCCTGGACCAAGTGGAATCCCATACAAGGTCTACAAGAACTGCCCCTTGCTACTCAGGCGACTCTGGAAGATCATTCGAGTCATTTGGAGAAGAGGAAAGGTGGCACAACAGTGGAGATTTGCTGAGGGAGTCTGGATCCCCAAGGAGAAAGATTCCAAGAAGATCAATCAGTTCAGAATAATATCATTGCTGAGCGTGGAAGGCAAGATCTTCTTCAGTATAGTAGCAAGGCGTCTGACCAACTTCCTCTTAACTAACAACTACATAGACACATCTGTGAAAAAGGGAGGAATTGCTGGAGTCCCAGGGTGCTTAGAACACACGGGAGTGGTGACTCAGCTCATCCGGGAAGCTCGTGAACACAAGGGAGACCTCACGGTACTGTGGTTAGACCTAGCCAATGCATATGGCTCTATCCCCCACAAGCTGGTCCAGACCACCATGACCAAGCACCATGTGCCACAGCATATTGCAGATCTGATCTTGGATTATTACAACCATTTCAGGATGAGAGTCTCCGCAGGAGGTGTGACATCAGATTGGCACAAACTGGAGGTGGGAATAATCACAGGCTGCACCATCTCTGTGATCCTATTCGCGGTGGCTATGAACATGATTGTCAAATCGGCAGAGCCTGAGTGTCGGGGGCCCCAAAGCAGAGGAGGGGTCCGTCAACCGCCAATCAGAGCATTTATGGATGACCTGACAGTCACCACAGAGTCAGTGCCAGGAGGCAGGTGGATACTCCAAGGGCTGGAAAAGCTCATCCAGTGGGCTCGGATGGAGTTCAAACCAGCCAAGTCCCGTTCGCTAGTGCTGAAGAAGGGCAAGGTCACGGACAGGTTCCATTTCAGCATCAAAGGAGCAGAGATACCATCACTGTCAGAACAGCCGGTGAAAAGCTTGGGCAAGGTTTTTGACAGTAGCCTCAGAGACTTCGCATCAGTCCAGTTGACCGGTCAGGAGCTGGACAGCTGGTTAAGAGCAACAGACCGTTCTGGCCTCCCCGGCAAGTTTAAAGCGTGGATTTACCAACATGGTATACTGCCAAGAATACTCTGGCCGCTACTTGTGTATGAGGTTCCCATTTCCACGGTGGAGACCTTGGAAAGAAAGGTCAGCAGCTGTCTCAGGAGATGGTTAGGGTTGCCCAGGAGTCTCAGCAACATCGCCCTCTATGGAAACACCACAATGCTCCGGTTGCCTCTGAAATCCCTGGAAGAGGAGTTTAAAGTGACTCGGGCACGTGAGGTTCTGATGTATAGAGACTCCAACGACCCAAAGGTGGCCCAGGCAGGAGTGCTGGTGAAGACAGGGAGGAAGCGGAGCGCCCAAGCCGCTGTGCTGGATGCACAGGCTCGACTGCGGCACAAAGAGCTTGTGGGAACGGTGGCCCGAGGCAGAGCAGGCTTGGGGATGTTCCCAACACCTCCTCGACATAAAGAGTTGAAGGGGAAGGAGAAGCGCAGCCGAATTTATGAAGAGGTCAGAGCTACTGTGGAGGAAGGAAGGATGAGCAGAGCTGCTGGAATGGGGCAACAGGGGGCCTGGACCAGGTGGGAGCAGGCCATGGACCGCAAGGTCACCTGGACGGAGCTCTGGCAAAGCGAGCCGCACCGCATAACCTTCCTGATTCGGGCAGTGTACGATGTCCTGCCTAGCCCAGCAAACCTTTGTACGTGGGGGAAAGCAGACACACCAACTTGCCAATTGTGCCCAGCTCGTGGAACGCTGGAGCACATTTTGAGCTCCTGCCCAACAGCGCTCGGCCAGGGTCGTTACACTTGGCGTCACAACCAGGTGCTGAAAGCTATTGCAGACACCATCAGCAAAGAGATCAGCAAAGGCGGCCGAGGCAGCAACACCACTCGCTCAATCGTATTTGTTAGGGCAGGAGAACAGCCACAGGCAGGGAGGAAGGCACCAGCAGGAATTCTGGCATCAGCCAAGGACTGGAAACTCTCGGTGGATTTGGAGAAGCAGCTGAAATTCCCCCAGCACATCGTCAGCACAACTATGAGGCCAGATATCACTCTAGTCTCAGAGAGCACCAAGAATATAATCATCATGGAGCTGACCGTGCCATGGGAGGACCGCTTGGGAGAAGCCCATGAAAGAAAGATGACCAAATATGAACATCTGGTCACAGACTGCCGAGCACAGGGCTGGAAGGCGAAATGCATGCCTATCGAGGTTGGCTGCAGAGGCTTTGTGGGGCGCTCCCTCCACAGAGCCTTTACTGCGCTGGGCATTGCAGGAACAACAAGGAGCAGGGCCATCAAGAACACCACCGACGCAGCCGAGAGAGCCTCGAGATGGCTCTGGATCCGTAGAGGAGCACCATGGGGGCAAGCGAGTGCTACCTGAACACAAGTCGCGGTCTGATCAGCCGTGGCTGGGTCGCCTGGGCGAGGGTGTCTGATGTTGAAAGACCCGAAACACCCGAGGACCCCAGGTTACATCACTGATGATGTGTTCAGGTGCATCTGATGTGTTTCAAGAACTATATATATATATATATATATATATATATATATATATTCTCTCTCTCTCTCTCTCACACACACACACACACACACACACACACACACACACACACACACACACACACACACACACACACACACTCTCTCTCACACTCTAACTCACAACAACAACATTCAGCACGACCAGTATTTACCAGTAATTAATTTCAAGTATTCAAGCCCTTTCAAGATCCGTTTTATGTCATTTTTTCCCTTTTTTTTCATTTGAAGGAGTGGTTTCCTTATGTTGTATGGATCCAGGCATGTATTATTGTGTATGTATATTATGCATATATTATCTCATTGCAACCCATTTTGATTCATTTACAGTTAGGTTGTGTAATAAGGGCCAAGTGTTTCATTTTAAAAGTCTTATATGGTCAGTTATGCTGCACAAACCTTGACTAACTCATGCATACTGGCAGAATATAGGGGCTATAATGGGAATGCAAATGCATTTTACTGGATGTTAACTTTAATTATTTAATATCAGCCTCCATATGCATACGCAGCAGAAAATGAGTCGATTAGCAGAACTAAAAGTACAGTGTTAAAAAGTCTGTTTTTACATGTCCTCATAGTTTAATGTTAATCTTTCACTTGGAATCTCTGTGGTTCCTTTAAAGTCACAATGAAATCAAAATTGACAATTATTTTTTATGGAATATTGCAGTGTTTATTCTAAATGATTAATTGGTGCACATCATCATTATTGTGTTAATAATGTTGAATGAGAATAAGTTCCTCTTGCAGCATCTCTTCTCTTCTCTGATGACGAGGGCGGGGCTATAACCTGTCACTCACATGAGATCAGCCAATAGCAAACCACAACCATCCAATCAGTTCCTCACAGACACAATCAAGCCCTGCCCACATGTGTTCTTGTTCCTGAAGCTTTTCACTCGGAAATACGACACAAAAGAGGAGAAAAGACCAGCACAACTTCCCTTTCATGCCTTTAACAGGTGCAGTGTGTTTAAAAATAAAGCAGGAACAGGTTTCCCACAGATTAAACCGATGGCTGAAGCCGTAGCTGTCATGAACCAGCATCTGTTTAATGAAGAAGGGCCGAAGCGTGAGTTGACACGTTCTCCCCCGGGCAGGATAAATGCCCTCAGGCCTCCAGCCTGTAACATCATAATTTGTCTAGTGGATAACGCAGGCACTTAACCAAGACAAGTGTTTCTAGCGAGGATCCTGAGAGTCGTCTGTCCGACACTAGGTGAAGAATGTCCGAAAACATGCATCCTATTATAAGCCCATCTGGGACAGAAGAGAAATGATCACTAGATCTGTGTTCATATTAAATCTTAAAATTAAATTAAATTATAAAAATCACAATAATTCAACAGATTTTGGTAACACTTTACAATTAGGTTTATTTGTTAACTAATGTTAACTAATGAACCTTATTGTAAAGTGTTACCCAGAATGTTGTACCGTCTACTCTTCATTAATACTTTTAGCTGTAAATGCAGAAGTTTTTTTTTCTGTTTATGGTTTTATAACCCATAACTCATACATCATAACTCATAACCTGTAAGAATTAATATTTTATGATTATTGCTTGAAAATAAACGAGGCAAAAAAAAGCATAATGATGCACTAAAAGCCACTTAAAACACCTTTAGCTGCTACATAGTAACTCCATAAGAAGCCACAACACTCGAGCATCATGTCAGCAAGTTTAATACAGGCAAGCGCCTCTCACATTTGAGAAAATGTAAAAATCTCGTCGTATTTATGAGCATTTCGTCTGTAATTTTACAGAAGAGTAGAGATTGCTCAGGTAAGTGCAGATGTGTAACGGATCAGAGCACACGCAGCGCTCGCCATGCCACTATCCTGACAACAGCTTGTGTTATCGTGAGCAAGTGAACCAGCGTTGAGAAGATACTTTGACGGTTAGTTGTTTTTGTTCAAATTACTTTCAGTTACACTACAAGTTACTAAAAATATCTAGCTGGAAGTTTGGGGTCGGCAAGGATTTTTTATATTTTTGAACTCTTAATGCTTTTTTAGCCTCTTCTGCTCACCAAAAATACATTTATTTGATCAAAAATGTGACATATTTTTACTATTTAAAACAGCTGTTTTCTATGTGAATATATAGTAAAGTGTAATTTATTCCTGTGATCAAAGCTGAATTTTCAGCATCATTGACTATGTATTTATTCACGTGAAAATTCTCGGCACTGACAACATATATTAGATCTCATTAAACGACAAACTACTGTACTATTTAAATCGGCATTGTAATGTTATTGTACACATATATATATCTAATTTACCCGAGTGAAGACTGTGAGCGAGATGTTTTAAAAAGCGGTGGGGACATGTCCCACCCGTCCCACCTGCAAATTACGCCTATGACTTAATAAAGTAATTAATCAGGTTTCATCTCCTCCATTACGCTGGTGTTTTCTGCTTCTCTGCCACCGGCATCAAGAGAGCATCGGGCCTTCGTGTCTTTATGTGATTTTATCTAAGATGGTCAACGCTGCGTTCAACATGAAAGCAACACTGAATGTGTCAAATCCCAAAGAGGATAATTAATTTTGAAACTTTCTGACATTATATTGAGGCGGGTTGCTCATGCAGGCCTGAAATCAATATGACTTGTGAATCAAAGATAAATTGGTTTTCCTTTTGTTCTCCATGAACAATCATCTCAAATTAATTGCTGTACCAACTGTATGTTTTAAAGCAATGAATCACTTTTGACTGAGTGTGTTTTACACAATGCGAACGCCAGGTTAGGAAGATTTTTAGCAGCTTTTCAGGCTGTTAATCACACAATCATTTTTACCAGACACAGTTAGACTTCTGTTTTCTTTTGGAGAAGAGGAGCTTTTTATTGTTCTTACGCAACAAGCATCAATTTGGCTCAGCGTCACACACTTGTGGCTTTGGAAAGTCTATGTTTGTTGCATCACTACAGGTGTGTAAGTGTTGACTGGAACTGTTCAAATTGACATTCCAGAATTGTACTTGTTTTGTTTGGCACATTCTCACACACACTTTGCTGGGACTGTACCAGGATTATTATTGTGGTAACACTTTACAATTCGGTTAATTAGTTAACATTAGTTAACTACCTTAGTTAACAGGAACTAAGAATGAACAATACTTCTTCAGCATTTATTAATTTTAATATTATAACAGTTAATATTATTTCAACATTTACGTTACAGTTTTTTACAGTCGCTAGGACACATTTCTCAATACTTAGGTCACTTTTTCAAAACTCTTCACACAGTTCTCCAAACCAACTTTCAGCTCAGCACAGCAGTTCATTTCACTTTCAAAATGCACTAAAACTACCAAATCACTTCATACATGTCTCAGATCAACACATTCTTCCAGAACACTAGCAAAGGTTGACAGACAACAAACACACTTTGTCAGACACAAAACAATGACCTACAAAACACTAACACCAGGTAGCAATATTATACAATGTTTTCTTCTGTAAAACAAGCACACCTCTCTACAGTTTACAATTCACTGCAATAGATGTTACTGGAATGAATCAGACATGATGCAGTGCTTCAATATATTTTGTCTTTTTTTTTTTTTTTTTTTTTCACAGAGTAATTCCAAAATACAATAATTTATATACACACCATCCACCGATACAGATACAATAGGAATCAGCTGTGGTTGGTCCATTTGTCCAATTGTTTTTATTGCATTTCATTTTTAGATTCAAAATATATTTCATTACAATATTACTGTAGAAATGTAGCAACTTGCTGTCATATTCAGTTTTGTATTATGTTATTGTTTTGAACATAAGTTTACCAGTTTTGAGAACAGTGTGTAAGCATGTGCAAATTGGCCTGTAAACACACAGAGTTTTGGCGGTTGTTGTGTCAAAGTGAGAAAAGAATTAATGTAATTTGAAAGATGTAGTCATTGAGTGCATTTTGTGGCAAAGCAATGATAAATGATCCATAGTTTAGCCCACATATACTTCTGTTGTGCTCACTGTGTGAAGAGTTTTGAAAAAGTGACCTAAGTTTTGAGAAATGTGTCCTAGCGACTGTAAAAAACTGTAATACAATCAAAGGATGTATTTGTTAACATTAATTAATACACTGTGAACTAACATGAACAAACAATGAACAGCTGTATTTATATTAACATTAACAAAGATTAATAAAAACTGTAACAAATGTTTTGCTCATTGTCAGTTATTTTAATACATTAACTAATGTTAACTAATAAACCTTATTGTAAAGTGTTACCATTATGGTTAACTGAAGATAAAACCAAATCTTAAACTATTAAAAATATTACTGTTAGTTGAAATAGAGCTGAAATAAAATACAATATATATATATATATATATATATATATATATATATATATATATATATATATATATATATATATATATATATATATATATATATATATATATATATATATATATATTAGTTGAAAAACTTAAACTACAAAAATGTAAATGTTGCCTTAGCAATAAACTGAGAAGAGTTTGTTGCAGCACTAAAATTATAAACTGGAAATAAGAAAAACAAATACTGAAATAACAATTAATCTAAATAGCAAGATTTAAATATAAAAAAACGAATAAAATGAAAAGCTCATAAGAAAATGATCAACAAATTAGCTAAAATGAACATGGAAGCTAAACAAAAATTAAACAAAGCTAATTCAAAATATTCATAAAACTTTAATAAAACTAAAATAACCAAAATAACACTGTAACTGGATATATTATAATACTTTTCTTTATTTGTTTGATCATTGTTTAATAAATAACTTCAGCCATTATCAATTATTCAAATAATTGAATATTTCTTTTCAACATAATTATTTTTACTACTTGTTTTCCATGAGTGCTAAAAGCATGAAAATAGTACAGAACAGTCATGTATGAAGATCTTTCTCTGTCTAAGAGTAAAAAAATGTCATTCTGAAAGAGTTTAAAATCAGAAATAGTCACAGTCTTGAGGAACAGATTATGAGGTTGCAATTATAAGTTGCAAAGTAAAATTAAATTGCATTTATCTTTTTATTTTTGTTTTTACTGTGAGGTAGAAACCGGCAATTATAATAATGAGCTCAAATTGAGTGGAAAAGTGCCGAAAATAATAACAGTGACTTCTTTAACTCAATCCACAGCGCTGTTTTGTGCCTGGCTGAACTGGATGTGTGTGGCTGGTAAAGAGACGCAGGACTTTCTCTGACACGCTGCGTGTAAATGTGAAGCATTCTTCTACAAAGTCAACATTTAGTGCAATTTCACACACATGATGTTCAGAGCATGAATCCCTTGAACAATAAAGATTCGTTCACACTGAGGACGATAATGATAAAGTCATGGTTTCATGGTCCACACCACAATGATAACTGAAGAAACAATATCATTGGAATCACTTTCAGAGACATTGTTTACCAGCTGATGAATGATAAAAACAGACTAACAACTGTAATCAGAATCCATCCTTCTTTAAAGAGCTCAAGCTCAAACTCTTGCTGTTGTGTTTGGTCTCTACTAGAACAGGTTTTCCTGCTTGAATGTTGGTTATTTTCCTCATATTCTCCATTGTTGCGGCTCCTCTCTTCCCAGTCTGTCAGTAACGCTCTGTTTACTTCCTGTCTCTATGAAGCCCCTCCTTCTGAAAAGCACACTGTGCTCTGATTGGTCGGCTGGAGCAGTGTGTTGTGATTGGTTGAGCTCTTCGAGTGTGTTTGGGAAATGTCCCGCCCCTTACCATAACCGCCAGTTTAACACACTACTAACTAACTCAACCAGGCCCCGCCCCTTTATTCTGCGTATGAATTATTATAATGAGGAATATTGTGACGTGTTCGTTCCCGGAAGAAACTCAAGACTACAATGGAGGCGTTTCAGGAGTTCAGAAACACTGACACTGATATAGAGAATAACTCCCTTTTCCATGCTCAAACAGCAACATTACACACTCAAGACAGATGTTGCTCTTTTTGCGTTATACTGTAATTTTCATTCACAAACGGTTTGGTTCCAGGTGAACTATTGTTAAAGCAGAGCAACAGTTTAAAGAATAATTTTGCTGAGCAAATTAAGGTAATATTAGCGAAATTTCACAGGGAAAATAATTGTCTGTTCTCGTTCAAGTCTAGCAGTTTTCTGTTGGTCAATGTTTTGGCAAATTTTGCCCTCAAGCGAAAATCCCGGAAGTATTTGCTTGCTGTGTTTGCCTTGGTCTCAATCCTGTCAGGAAGTGTTTGGAGTGTATTAGTGATTTTGAGTGTTCCTTGAAAAAAAGAGTGTGTGATAAACACACACACGGGGGTGGTGATGGCGCAATGGATAAGACACATGCCTTTGGTGTGAGAGACCCGGGTTCGAATCCACTGTGAGACACCAATGTGTCCCTGAGCAAGACACTTAACCCCTAGTTGCTCCAGAGGCGTGCGACCTCTGACATATATAGCAATTGTAAGTCGCTTTGGATAAAAGCGTCAGATAAATGAATAAATGTAAATGTAAACATTTTGTGATAAACACTACCACCTGTTTCCTTGATTTTGCTATTGCCCAATTACGATTTGTGGGCTTGATTTGTAAATATTCCAGTTGAATATAATACTTGGGAAGTGAGTTTGGCATCATCTCTGTTTGAAACTTTGGACAGTTGTATTTTATTTTATTTTATTTTATTTTATTTTGTGAACTAGCTTGAGTTTGAGGAATTACTGTTTCTCTTTTTGATATTTTGGCCTTGTCGGCTCAAAACCCCATTTGTGTTAGACTACCGTTTCCTTTTCACTACCATTAAAACATTTCATTCACAAGTCCTTTGATTTTCTTTTTTTCATGTTGCATCCTTTACTAGTTATCGGATTAATTACACATCCAGTTCGTACAAGATGGCAAAATCAAAAAGAGTACCATAGGTTTATGTAACATTATTGTAATAGGAACAAACCTATGAAAGTTGTACATTTTCACACAATTCAAGTCGTAAAATTTCGTACAATTATTGTAAGTCATATTATTACGACTTTAGAGTGTGTTGTTTTACCCGCACAGACTCTATCGCCCCCTTGAGGCCTGTCGACCCCACAATAATGCAAAAAACATGTTAAAATTGAAATACAATGAGTTTGCATCTGCGTGCTTGAGTAACGTATGTGTCACAGTTGTGTTCTGTTAGTTTGGTTTCAGTAATCACATGTCTTCCTTTGTTCCGTTTTTCCGCCACTCATTTGTTTCCATGGCAACCCTCATTAGTTCATCCGTCTCACCTGTTACCTCGTTAGTTTTGTCAGCTGTGTCTCGTTTCCCTGATCTGTTTCCATATGTATTTAAGCACTGTGTGTTGCCTGGTTCATGGTCCGATCTCTGTTGTATTTCGTAGTAAGTGTGCGTGAACCTTCTGCCTGTCTGTACCGGTTTCTGTTATATTGTAAGTAAACGCTTTGCATTGAAACTTTGGACCACACCCTGACGGTATGTTTCTGGCTTCAACATCTTCGCCAGCTCTAAAATTATGCACTTAATTGTTTTCAAATGAAATGTAACAGTGTCTAAAACAACACTGGACCACATTGATTTACACTGTATGAATAAAGGGAAGAAAAACACAGGTCAGAAGAGTGATCAAGGTTTGCATGGATAGAAATGACTCTTTATCAACCGAATAGAGCTTCTACAAACATGAAATGAATCTCGATTTGAATGGAGCACTAGAACGTCGAGTCCTGATGCCACATCTATGATTGCATGTCGGAAAGCCTGCATCTGTCAAACCTATTTAGCCGGAATACATGATCACCATGGTAACGGTGTGGTAATCTGGTTTACCTCAGTGGTGTGGCAGCAGAGCTGTGAGTTGCTCTGTTGTGATGGCATAATAACAGGGATTGCACTGTGGTAGAGCTGGATCTTGGCAAACACAGCATTGAGAAGCTGTACAAACAAGTGCAAGTCAACATGCAAATGCAAAAACGCTACCTTAGTTTCCAAACATTTGACAAGCAACCTTTATTTTATTTTTTTTACTTCAGCTCTGACATTTACTAGATCCATTTTGTGAGGGCTTGAGGGGGTTATTTCACCCTGAATACCACTGTGAATCAGCATTAATAATGATAATAATAATCAACTTACCCAAAAGATCAAATACACATGAGTTTTTTTCAGATATACACAACTTTAACATATTACAACTTGCATCTGCACAAAATGAATTTAGTTGTGTGCTAGTCGTTATACACTCCTAAAACTTGAACCGTGAATAGCTATAACATTAAAAAATAGTGTGAATGCATTATAACAGTGTAATTATTGTTAAACAAGGTTACATGTTTATGCATTTAAATATGTAAAATGTTTGAACTGATATTTTTTTTAATCAAAAGACAAAAACTATGATAAAAACACAGCATTGTTATAGTTAACTAAAAAATATTTGAAAACTGAAATAGAATAAAGTATAAATATTAGTTGAAAAAATTAGAAATGAAAAAAAAAACTGAAAACAGTTTAAAAATAAATAAAATAAAAATGTATTAAACCAAGCAATAGCAACAAAAAAGACTAATAAAATAACAAAAGCCCATAAAGAAATGACTAAAAATTAAACCAAAAGCTAATTCAAAATATTAATAAAACTATAAAAACTAAAATGAGAACTTTTTTAGTTTTTAAAAATAACACTGACACGAGCAATAAAAATTAACATGCAATACAAACAAATTTGCCATCATCATTACTGATGTTCTGTGCTGATAGCTAAACCAACAAACTAGTATTTGAAAGTAAGCAAGTAAATAAAGAAATTATCACATTTTAATAAATATATCCTAACTGCTCCTGATCTTGTCTCAAACCGCTTGCAACAAAATGAATTCCTCATATTTTCCAAAGCTTAGCAGGTGATGTTCTGAAGCAGTCTGTGTTCCTTATCATCGCACACACACACACACACACACACACACACACACACACACTGAGAACATCATTAATCAGGCACACACACACACAGGTTGGAGGAGAACAGAGATCGGGTAATGAAGCTCAATGAGAAGATCACCGTATCCTCTTCTTCATCTCAGGAGCTTTAGTTATCTCTTATCCAGACGTGTCACAATAACACACAGAACTCCGCAGAATATGAATTATGACTGCATCAACTAAACACTTCACATAAAACCAATGCAACATAAAACGAACTTCAAAACGCTTCAGTTTGCGTCATTGTTATTTTAGGTTTTATTATAGTTTTAATAATATTTTTAATTAGCTTTTATTTGTATGTAAATTTTAGTTTAATTTCTATTAGAAATTGTGGTATGTGCTTTTGTCTTATTAGGTGTTCAAGCACTTTAGTGCTGAAAACCTATTGTATTTGCTATTTGAAAAAAAAAATTGCCCTAAAACGCATCTTGCAGCCCAAACCGTAAGGCCTAGAGACTTGAAACTCGGCCAGATGGTAGGCCACACTTTTGGGGAGAACCTATCAGAGTATAACCCCGATTGGCCCATAGGTGGTGCTACAGCAACCAAAAGTAGAGAGCCAATAAGTGGTCTTCTAGTGCCCTCTGCTGGCCACTCTACTTATTACCAGTCTTTTCACATGTGCTTTTGCATTGATATATTTAGACACTTAAAAATCCCTTATATAACAATTACTATTATAACACAATCATATTTTGTCAGACTTTATCACTTAATTTGTTCTGATGCTTCAAATAATTGCCAGCAACGTGGTAAATCATGGTAAATAACGATAGAAACATGGTAAATCATAGTAAATAAGGTAAATCATGCTAGAATCCTGGTAAATCATACTAGAGCTTGGTATATCATGGTAAACTATGGTAAATCATGCTAGATTCATGGTAAATCATACTGGAACATGGTAAATCATGAAAAATCACACTAAAATGTGGTATATCATGGTAAATCATCCTAAAACATGGTCGATTCCATCTATGATGTCAGTGGTTAAATGCTTGCTACATAAAACTTAATGTCTTTTGATGCTTGTGTGGTTAAAAATCTTAAATGCCTTAACTGCTTGAACATCGCTAAATGCTGCTTGCAGCTTTAATTATTATTATTATTATTATTATTAATAATATTATTATTAATATAATAATTTTAGCGCTTCAACTTAAACTTTCAGTTTAGTGTCAAGGAAACATTTCAATTATTTTGTTTAGTTTTAAGTTGTCCACTAATATTTATATTTATACTTATTAAGCGCTGTCAGGCATGTGACTTATTAATGAATGACCTGTTAGTGATGTTTCATGTGGATGAAACATTGAGAAGCATCTATCAAACACCAGGTGCTTTTCTCAGTAGTGTGAGTAGCACAGGTCTGACTTCCTCATGTACTTTATGACGTGTTATGACATAAGTTCATTTTTGTTTTGAGCACTGATTTAGTTTTTTTTTAACTGCTAGAGCATTTTCTTCCTTCCTTTCATTTTTTCAGCATGACCTGCAGCTCTGTTTCTGCTTGAAAGAATTTTCTGAGAAGCAGAAAATCTTAATAAAAAGATTTTCTCTTTTTTTTTAGCTTCTTAAAGATAACAAAACTGCAGGCTTGGCTATTCCTGTGGCCATTAAACTGTGTGAGGAAGAATTACACTCATACATTATATGCAAACAGCCTTATGACATGCTGAGATCTTTATTCAGGTAGTTTGTGTAAGAAATAAGTAATGATACAAGTAACAGGTTGAATTAAATTGCATTTTATTGTAAAGTATTCTCCAATAATCTTAAATGCATCTAATAATACTAAATTAAAATATGCAACTTATTTACAACTAACATACAAAGTACTATTCGAATGCATTTATTTGATCAAAATGCAGTAGAAATATTGTGAAATGTGATTACAATTTAAAATAATTTTAAGAAATTACATTTAAAAAATTTTGATTTGAATATATTTTAAAAAAGTAATCTATTCCTGTAATGAAAAGCTGAATTTTCAGCAACTAACATACAGTAATTAAACTATTAAAATGTTTTTTTTTTCCCTCCACATATTTACTTTATTTCTGTAAATTTGCATCAAGCATCTCATTTCTGTCTGGCCAGAGAAGTTTGTCCTCATCATATGATGTTTTCCCGAGGGAAAATGGGAATGCTGAATTGATGTGCTTCAGTCTCTCTGAAGTCTCTATGCTCAGGGAAGAGGCACTTTCTCAGAGACGCTGTGATTGAACACTTTCCATCTCCAGGACAAGAGAAAAAAACTCCACAACTGGATTCAGAAATTGAGAATAAGGAGGAACTGGACAGTGTCCTAAACCACAAACCAGCCTTTGCTCCAATCAGTCCTGCTCTTCTACTGGGAAAAGGTCTGAGGATCATAAGAAAGAACAGCACAACATGTGATCCTGGTCCTTATTGATCAGTGACCATCATCATCATCATCATCATCCCTATTATCCTCTTCTTGGTGACATTGAGGCCAGAGCAAATCTGCTCACATTACACTGAACTGAGTCCATGATTGGAAACATGGTCGATTAGAGCGTCTCTCGTCACATTACAGTCTGACCCGGAATAAACCTGGTTGAGTTAGTTAGTAATGTGTTGAAACCAAGCTGAACCTTCCGGCCTCTCTCTTGAATCCATCACTGAAGTGACTTAAACTGCAGTTCATCCACTGGCCACTAGAGACTCCAAAAGAGAGTCAATTCCATAAACCTCCATGTTAAAATATCCAACTTTACAGCAGAAAAAAGTATGTTTACAGCCTGGTACAAAAAATGGTTTTGGTCTATAAAGCGAATCTTTCCCTTCATGACGACTGTGAATGTTTTTATAACTCATCCGTTTAAATTATATTAAGCCTTAAAGTTCTGCATAATTAAGGGTGTGGCCACTTGAGTGACAGGTGGATTGCGCTGATGTCACTACTAGCCATTTGTCTGTTAGCGTCACGTCACCTCCGCTAATCCGCCTCGCTGATTTTCGTTTATCCGGGAGTGATGCGGCCAAGATGGCGACGGCCACTTTGGGCTTCAAAAATGCTCTTCGGAATACATCCATATTTTTTTAGAGTCTATGGTTGAAACTGGCGGTTATGGTAAGGGGAGGGACATTTCCCAAACACGCTCGAAACGCTTGACCAATCACAACACACTGCTCCAGCCGACCAATCAGAGCACAGTGTGTTTTTCAGAAGGAGGGGCTTCATAGAGACAGGAACTAAACACATGTAGTTTCTGCCACACTCTTAGAAAAAAAGGTTCTAGAAGCTTAAATGGTTGTTTCATAACCTTTTAGAGGTTCCCGTAATGGGATCATTTTATGGGTTAGGGAATTAGGTTTTAATAAATTAAGTGCATTAGATCCAGAATACTTCCTTTCAGAATGAATGGGAAACATGTTGTTCACGCAGTCTGTTAACTTTTACTTTTTTTTTGCTAGCAAAGCCTTTTTCAGCTTCTAGACTGCATGCATATGCTGCTATACATCTCCCTTTGCTTTTTAATTATAGTTATGTGTTTTGCTGACTGGTATTTGCAGTGTTTGTAATGCATTAGTTATTTGTCGAGCTGAGAACGCTGATACCACACTAGTGAATCTCCAAATGTGTTATAGTATTTTGATCTTCTGACGATACTGGCCGAAAGCTGATCATTTAGCGTCCATCTTCAAGATGCACATTCTCTCAAAGTTATGAACAAACATCCTTCCAGTAACGTTAATACAACATTTGTTCAGTTTTCTGGTCTTTATCAATTGTTTTCAAAACCTTTGCAAATTATTTATACTGTTATATGTAGGTCCTGTGTTTTCCCTTCATAGTATTTTTTGGTTCAGTCCTGTGTCCTAGTTTTCCCGCTCCTCGTTAGTTCTCAGTTGTAGCACCTGTTTCCAATCATCATTTCACTCACCTGGCCTTCATGTTCCTTTGTTTGTCCTTGTTATTTATACCCTGTATTCTCCCTCATTCTTTGTCCGTTCTCCTTTTTGTATAGCGTGTGTTGTGGTTCCTGAAAGTTTTGATTATTACATTCCTATTTCCTGTTATTCCTCGTCCCCTCGTGCCTCCTACCACCACATACCCTAACAGAAGAACGGACCGATAACAGCCTTTTTGCTGTGTTTTCTTTTTCTCTCACCATGAATATTCCTGCCGTTGCCCTGCTCTGCCTGGAACAAAAGGACCGCTCCCTGGAATCTCACACCAGGGACTTCTTGGAGTTGGCGTGCCTCACACACTATCCTGACCCGGGCACGCCTCCCAGGCAGCGGTCCTCGCAAAGATTTCACCACATGTGTGGACTGAGTGTTGGTAAACAACGAATCTGCACTTACCATTGGCCTCACAGAGCCTACCAACACCCCCCACCATCACCAGAGTCTCGTCCCGCTGAGATCCCTCTTCCAGAGTCTCGTCCCGCTGAGATCGTGTCTCCAGAATCCTGTGTTCCTCTCCTCCTCCAAGGTCAAGTGGAAGACTGGCTAGTAGATTTTGACACAGAGCCTGTGTTTCTTCACGTCAGTCCTGCCGAGCCAGAGTTTTTTCGCGTCAGCCCCGCCGAGCCTGCACTTCACGTCAGTCCTGCCGAGCCTGCACTTCACGTCAGTCCTGCCGAGCCTGCACTTCAAGTCAGTCCTGCCGAGCCTGCACTTCAAGTCAGTCCTGCCCACGCAGGGTCTTCTCCACTACGGCCGCCCGAAGGGTCGTCTCCGCCACAGCCCCCCGAAGGGTCGTCTCCGCTACGGCCGCCCGAAGGGTCTTCTCCATCACAGCCGGCCGAAGGGTCATCTCTGCCACGGCCGCCCGAAGGGTACACTCCGCTACGGCCGCCTGAAAGGTCCTCTCCGCCATGGACCCCTGAAGGGTGTTCTCCGCCATGGCCGCCCGAAGGGTACTCTCCGCCACGGCCGCCTGAAGGGTCTTCTCTGCCATGGCTGCCTGAATGTTCCTCTCCGCCATGGGCACCCGAAGGGTCCTCTCCGCCATGGCTGCCCGAAGGGTCTTCTCCGCCACGGCCGGCTGAAGGATTGTCTCCGCCATGGCCCCCCGAAGGGTCTTCACCGCCATGGCTGGCTGAAGGATCATCTCCGCCACGGCCACCTCAGACATGGCATCTGAGGACTATTTCTCATTTTCCTCAGTTTTGACTGGTGTTAGTGAAAAGGGAAAAAAAAATGATTCATGTAGTTTGTGGTTTAACACAAAATTAAATATCAATTTTAAATATTTTGATTAAACAAAGAAATTAAGCTCTGACAAAATGTTCAAAAATGTTAATTTTAATTAAACTGCACGAGAGGCAAAAAATATTTAATAATATAATTTATATAATAATTCAGTAAATATTGAATTAATATTTTGCAATCTCTTCTCATTAAATGATACGTTATGATGTGAGTCTTTGGGCTTAAGTTATTTTGAAGGAGGTTCATATTTTTTCACGTTATTCTGGCATACCAACATATTATTTTCTCAGTCGGTGAAGAATAATTTTTTGCTCTTTGTCATTCATTTGACTCTCAGAAACAACACTGCAGTTCCTGGATGTGTTATGAGCTTGCATTGTTTCTCTCACACCAGTTCTGTCTGTGTGCTTTTATCATGATCTTTTTCCCAGTAAGTCAAGGACAGCTCAATATCAGTTCTGTCACCAGAGGAAGTTGTGACAATGACCAGTATGATGAATGGATTTGTTTACATATTTACTTTAAATCAGACATACCAAGGACACTGTTCTTTCTTCTTATTGCTCTCACACCAGTAATACATGCTTTCACTCATTTGCTGAAACAGTGAATCAGTTGCTTTTTAAAAAAGAAACGTTCTGCTCAAATTTGATTCCACATCTAAACGTGTCGTATCTGTGATTTATTTCTGAACTGTATTCATAATAGCTGTATTAGTATCTTTATTATAGGACTTCTCTTTTCTTGACAGTTAAACCTCCTGGTGTTTCCATCCATCAGAAACATCAGTTTAAATGAGCCTGTGCTTTAACTTTATACATTTAGAGAACATATTGACATATTGAGTTCCCTTAATAAATTATTTCATACTTGTTCATTCCTGTAAAAAATATTTTGCAAAGTTGTCAATAAAACCCTATTTAGGTGTCCATCCATTTTTTTCCTAGTAATCTAGGGGCAGATACAAGCTCACACATCACTGATCTAATTCACACATCACCGACATGCATGCATATTTGACACATCCCCTTTAAGAAGGAGTTCATGAGAGTTTGGGGGGGTTGATAGATGCGCAGTTTCTAATGCATAAGTTTAATTAAAAAAAAACACAACTGTTGTTGTTCTCACACTGCAATCATGCCTCCGTGTATTTTTGATAGCTCAAAAGCTACAGTAACACTCAGTCATGAAACGTCACACATAATGTTGTGAAATGGATAATTTCCGCAATCACAACACATACAATTTGAAATGCTTCATATTTTCAGTAAAATATTAATTACATTGCTTTCATTTAGCATGCAGGGCAAAACTGACAAGTAAAGCAATTAAAGCAGCAGCTGTTGTTGAAAACACACCGCCTGACTGGTAACACTCGAATCCCTCCAGCACAATTGATTTGTGCCGACCAGTGTCGTTCTGCTGTAATGACACTTTATGTCAATCACTAGAGTTCTGCTGGATAAATCCAATCCAGCGCTGGTTTCTGGGAAACAAACTTGCTCCTCTAACTTGATTTGTCAATGACGGGTAAGTCGATGCACTGGAAAGAAAGAGAGAGAGAGATAGAGATAGAGATAGAGATAGAGAGAGAGATAGAGATAGAGATAGAGATAGAGATAGAGAGAGATAGAGAGAGAGAGAGAGAGAGAGAGAGAGAGAGAGAGAGAGAGAGAGAGAGAGAGAGAGAGGATTAAACAACGTTTATTAAGTTATCATTTATAACTCATACAGATTCACCATAATAATAAAAATAATAGATAAAAACCCATAAAACATTAAATATTCAAAACCAACTGACCCTCAAAAACAACACATAATATATCTTTAAAACACCAAATATCACAAAAAAAACATTTCATTTTTCACCAGTTTGTAGTACGCAAATTCAATTTTGATTCTTCCACCCACTAGTTTTCTAAACATCATTTCCACATCAGTAGTCCCAAGTTGAATTATTTTATTTTTTCCTTGTTTTCCAGATTGCTAATTTTGCTGTTCCCAACAAATAATTTAATAAACATGTCATCCTTCTCATAGAATACCTATACTTAACACCTCCAATAAATATTTGATCTGAAAAGTCTTCCTCAAAATCTTTAAACAAATCTTTGAGAAAATTAAAAAGATCTTGTAATCTTCCACATTTTAAAAATAAATGCTCTAAGTCTTCTTGATTTCCACAAAATCTACATTCCCCACCCACTGCTGGATTCAAGTGTGCCACATATCTGTCAGTAGCTATCGCCCCATGAATAAGCCTCCACTGTAGATCCGCAGTACGCTTCTCTATGGGAGGCTTATACAGGGCTCTCCACCTGTCCCTCACGAGGAAGTCTTGTCCTAACAAACCTGGCCACTTTGAAGCTTTTATTCTCTTGAGAAAAACTTGATGTGTGACTTTTACTGAAGAACAGTAAATCGCTTTCTTTGACGTAGATTTAAAACAGTCCAGCTGTGGTGTATCAAAAGACAAAATTGAGTCCATATTTACATCCACTGTTTCCTCAAGTATGGCTGGAGACACTCTGATGTTCGGAAATTCTTCTTCTATATCTCTTAAGTCCATTGACCGACCTCTCTCAATGTACTCTCTGTGCCCGCTTGGCAATACATTCCAGATCTCCTCAGTCAGTTTTGAGACAAGATGTTCAGATTTCAATCCTGTCACTTCTTTAAGATTCCCAGCCGGCTTCCACCCATCATTGTCCAAGAGGTGTCTGATCTTTACAACCCCATTACGCTTCAAAACTGTAGATACGCTTACTGAAGACAACAGTCTTGTTCGGATCATTGGGTTGAAAAATAATGGTTCTTCCAGAATCCAGTGCCCTGTGTCATCACTACTCCGATCCACTTTAAAAACGGTTTTCCAGGAATGAAGCATTGACTTATAGAAGGGAGTAATCTCTGACAGACTCAACTTCCCCAAGTCCATTATAAACAAATGTTTATCCAACCCGAGCCCACCTGCGTTCTTCAAAATTAATCTTGCAGTATGGGCCCAAGTCAAGTCTTTGTGATATAAAAGTCTTTGTGCTGCTTGTATCCTGTAAGAAATCAATCGACTTCTCAGATCCACGAGCCCTTGCCCTCCTTCATGGACAGGTAAGTAAAGTGCTGAAGCATGGATCCAGTGTGCCCCACTCCAAAAAAAGTTCACAATTGTCCTTTGTATTTTACTGACCAACTCCACTGGAGGCTCCAAAACAGTCATTTTATGCCACAGAGTCGAGGCCGCCAAGTTGTTAATGACCAAGCTTCGACCTCTGTCGGCAATTGTGGTAATAGCCAGGTCCATTTAGATAATCGGGCTATCACTTTCTCCAGCAAATCCCTCCCAGTTTCTCATCTGAAAAATTTCATTTCCTAAAAATATACCTAATGGTTTTATCCCCTCTCTACCCCAAAGTAAACCACATGATAGTTTTGGAGGTCGTACTTCTTCCCACTTACCAATAATAAAACCTTCACTTTTCCCCCAATTCACTTTGGCTGAGGATGCTTTTTCATATTTACCAATAAGTCCCGTTAAAACTTTCATATCATTTTGACTTTTTATAAACACTGTAACATCATCAGCATACGCTGACAGGGATACTTTAAAGGTACTCTTTAAATCTGGAAATGAAATACTATTTAATTCTTTCCTTAATCTGCACAAAAATGGCTCGATTACTAGACTATATAACTGTCCAGAAAGTGGACAGCCTTGTCTGATACCCCTGGACATCATGATAGGTGCACTTAATCCACCTCCAGCTTTAACCATAACAAATGCATTATGATACAACAATCTTATATAAGATATAAAATTATCACCAAACCCGAATTCCTTTAATACATTAAAAAGATAATTATGATCAACTTGGTCAAAAGCTTTTTCTTGGTCAAGCGAAAGAATCCCCAAATTAAGACTGTTACTTTGACTAAAATCAATCACATCACGCAAAAAAATAAATTATCCATAATTGATCTATCTGGTATACAATAAGACTGGTCTCTATGAACTAATACATATAAATATTTTTTAAGTCTATTTGCTAATACCTTTGAGAATATTTTATAATCTAAACACAGCAACGACACTGGTCTCCAGTTTTTTAATAGTCCCAAATCTCCTTTTTTAGGAAGTAAAGATAGAACTGCTCTGCAACAACTTGTGGGTAATGTCTTTCTTTCGATGCAATCTATCAGCAGTTCATTTAAATCTTGTCCAAGTAATTCCCAGAAAGCCTGATAGAACACCTCAGGTATACCGTCCACTCCTGGAGATCTTCCAGGAAGTAATTGTCTCATTGCATCAGTGAGCTCTTGCAAAGTTATTGGTTCATCCAGCGATTGTCTTTGTTCATCTCTCAACTGGGGCAGATCACCAAGCAAATCACCCATACATCCAGAGTCACAACTCTGAGCATCATATAATTTAGAATAAAAGTCTATTGTCATTTTCCTCATTTCCAGAGGGTCAGAAGTTGTAGTTCCATTCGGATGTCTTAAATGACACAACTGTTTTTGTAAAAAACTTTTCTTTTCCAAATTAAAAAAATATGCACTAGGAGAATTCATATCTTTAATGGAGCAAATTCTTGATCTTATGAGTGCTCCTTTTACCTTTTCTTGTAAAAAAGACCCAAGTTCTTCTTTTTTCTTATTTAACCTTTCATTATTTACAGTTCCCATATTATTTAACATGTCTTTTTCCAGAGATGCAATGTCTCTTTGTAAACTTTCCACTGTGGTTTTCATCATTGCAGTAGTATGAGAAGTATAGTTTTGGCAAAAAATTCTGATGTTAGCTTTACCTACATCCCACCATTGACCAAGATTTTCAAAACCGTCTTTCTTAAGTTTCCACTTATCCCAGAAAAACTTAAACTTTTCACAGAAACTGATATCCTGTAATAATTTGACATTAAAATGTCAAAAATAACAAGGTTTAACCACTTTCTTTAAATTAAAATCAAAAGTAATCATATGGTGATCTGAAGAACCATTAGGCAATATGGATACATTCATTACCCTATTATTCCAAATCTTCCCCAAATAAAATCTATCTAACCGAGCACCACTAACTTGATTAATCGATGCCTTTAACCATGTATATTGTCTCCAGATAACTCCTATGTTCTTACTTCTCCACAAATCTATTAAATCAAACTCATTTATAATTTTTAACAATTGAATGCTTGACTGATTGTGTGTCTCCTCTCCATTCCTATCAATTATGAAATGTGTAGTGCAATTCCAATCACCCCCAATTATCATGCACACAGTATCATCAATTTTCTGAATAGCTGTTTTCAATTCCATAAAAAAACCCACACGCTCATGTCCATTATTAGGAGCATATACATTAATTAAAACAAATATAGTTCCTTCAGACTCTACTTTAGTTAAAAGTGCTCTTCCTTTTACAATTTCCTCTGTTGATAGAATATTTACATTTAGATGTTTGGAAAACAGAATAGCTACCCCAGCACTTGTGTTTGTTCCATGGCTAAGAGCATACTTCCCTTCCCACCACATTCCCCACTGAGTCTCATTATCATTACTTGTATGTGTTTCCTGCAAAAAGACTATATCGAATTTTTGAACAAACTCTGAAATCATGGCTAATTTACTCCGATCTCTACCCCCATTTATATTTAAGGAACTGATTTTTAGAAGTTCCATAGAAAAATGAAAATAGAGAAAAACAAACGTGAATAGATGCAAGAAATAAAGTATTAAATTCACCCTGTGCATTTGAGCATTCTATTTTTGCAAAGCTCTTTTTTCTTTCCGTAATTTAGCCAGAATCTTCTTCAGCCTAAACCTCTTCTTCTTGCATAGAGCATCATAACTAACAACTTTCAGCATTGACACTACTGACCATATGAATTTGTCTATACCGGGAAAAAATCCTTCACCTCAACAGTTTTTCCAAACGTCAAGTCCAAAAAATCATTAATCTCCTCCACCGAATATGTTTCATCTGTCTGCACCCCAAACTCAGAAACGTCCGACATCTCAGACAATGTATCATCCTCCCTCATTTCCTAATCCTCACCTTTTTCAACATCATTTAAGCTTTCAGTATTTTCAATACTAATCACCTCGCAAGCAGCACTTTCACTTACTTTCTCTAGCACCGCGTCTGTACTGTGTTCCAAGACCTCAAGCTCTTGTGTCACCACATTCTCCACTTTTTCCCCTTCATTCTGATTTTTTCCCACACTTACGTGTGATTCATCATTCTGAGCGATAACATTACTCTCCTTATTAGGCTGAGGCTGCGTTGTATTGTTTACATTAGCGGCCGTTACGTGTACGCCACTCGGCCCAGCGGCGGCCTCATTAGCCTGCGCTCTGTGTGGGCATGTCAACTTTTTGTGCCCAAGTTCACCACACTCAAAACACTTCAAGCTACTAGTATTAACATAAAGCATATACGATTTTCCTTCATGCACAACCCTGAAAGACACGTCTAACTCCGGCACATTCAGAAACATAAACACTTGTCTCCTAAAAGACATCACATGTTTTAGCGCTTCACTCTTACATCCTAATGGGATCGTTTTAATCGCACTAGCACATTTACCATACTGAACTAATGCACGCTCAATATCCTCATTTCCAATAAATGGGGGGACATTCGAGATATAAACTTTTGTCGTTGGTGTAACAAGCGGTGAAACAATAACAAAATCGCCACCTACCACAATCCCGTTGGCTATCAGGCGGTTCACTAACTTCTCCTCTTTAACAAAAACCACCACCGCTTTATTCATCCTGGAGGCCGAAGAAATGTTGTCATATCCAACCTCCTCTCCGACCGCCAGCAACACATCCTCCACCGACACACCCTGCGCAGGTACACATCTGACTCCGTGACGCCGCGAGACAGGTGCTTCTCCACCTGCCGGAACCATGCCGGCGCCTCGACGAACACCACCAATACGTGGTTTTAATTTCCAAATTCAGGCTCTACAAAAATATTATGTCTCAATTCCCCTTTTAAGATCCAAATTAAAGAGAAAAGAAAAATAAAACTTTCAAAACCCTCTCCGTAAACCCCTCACCACCACCCCAAACGCTCCCAGCGTGCACCGGAAGAGAGAGAGAGAGAGAGAGAGAGAGATAGAGAGAGAGAGAGATAGAGATAGAGATAGAGATATAGATAGAGATAGAGGAGAGAGAGATAGAGGAGAGAGAGATAGAGGAGAGAGAGATAGAGGAGAGAGAGATAGAGAGAGAGAGAGAGAGAGAGAGAGATAGAGAGAGAGATAGAGATAGAGGAGAGAGAGAGAGAGAGAGAGAGAGAGAGAGAGATAGAGAGAGAGAGAGAGGGAGAGAGAGATTGATCAGCATATCAGATTAAGCCGTTGAGGTAGAGCCCAAAAGATGGCAGATGTTTTTGATCCATAAACCCTCAAACGTTGGAGACCGGCAGCATCTCACAGGGATTTGAAATACAAACATAATGTGCTGCCTGAAGTCTGTGTATTAACAAATGCTAATCACCCTGCTGTGTCTCGGCAATCTTCCTCACGGATGATTCAGAAACCCTCGCTTTAGTGTGTCTTTTATTGAGGGCCCACTTGATACCAGTACATCGCTAACGCTTTACGGTTCATGATCTCATAACATTATCTCAATAATGAATGACTCCTGCGCTGTCTGTACACGAGAGCAAGATCCAGAGAAACGGCCTGAGACGTTTTGCTAATGTACACAAAACATTATTTCTGAATATTCTCTGAACTCTCAAAACTTAGATTTTTTTTTAAATGTTTCAAAAGTTTTTTCTTGTTTATACGGATGTTAAGCAGCGAGTTACAGCGTTTTTCACTACACGCGTATCATAATGCTAGGTAGCTGAGTAGCTATTAGGGATGGGCATTTTTTTTTTTAAATATTGCATTTGAATATTCAGGCTCACATTATATGATATACGATATCATATCATATCATATAGGCAAATATTGGTTTAACGAAAAATTTTATTTGTTAAGTTTAAGTTTTTGTCACCATTTCTGATCAAGCTTACGATTAGGCAATATGCAATATGCAAAAGTTTTCTTTTAGTTTAAAACATTAAACAGTAGGCCAATGTGTAAACAAAAGCATTTAGCAGGCTATTATAACTCAGATTCATTCATTAATTTGATCAAAAGTAATTCCATTTTGTAAGATCATTTAATTTTCAAGTAATTCCGACAACATTATGTGATCAAAACAATAAACTTGTTAACACGCTCCACAGCGCCACCCAGTGCATTTATTTCTAACTGCGAGTTAGTGCTTGGGATTTATCAGGGATTCACTGCATTTACGCCCAGCAAAGCAATGTAGTAAAATTCGAATAGTATTTTATTTATCGAATAATAATTACAGATCGAATATTCGAAAATGTTAATGTTTGTGCACACCCAGTAGCTATATAAACAATGATGCAGCCAATCTAGCATTCATAATTAATATTAAAAAAAAATATACAAATAGTCTAATTAAATGGGGAATATATGTAATTTACTTACTAGAAATAAAATGTGTGCTGCATATCCTAGAGTTGCTAACCGGAAATGTCCTAAAAAAACAAAGACGTCACTTTCTTAAACTGATTAAATGGTCTATAAAGAAGCTTTTGTGCAAATGCAAAGATTCGGTTTCTTCCTGGAACCAACAATGGCAATAAATAAGCTTTATTTTTAAGAATTAGTGGTAATTATATATCATAATTCCCATTGCCAGTTGATTCTGATTTCATTGCAAACATTGGTCCACTGCTATAAATCCCCTCCTGCACCTCAACTTTAGCAGGGTTTCCAGTGTTTCTCGTTGTCACATTTCAATCATGTTCAGCTGTGCGAGTCGAATCTGCTCTCGTCTCATTCTCATCGGCAGAAACACTAGTGTATAATCACCCTGACATGTCATGTGTCTGAACGTCACAAGCATCTGCAGACATCAGTCCTGCTAACCCTCGTTCCTCTGTCCTAGAACATTGTGTCATTAAAAGCAACTGTGCGCTCATTAATAGATCTGTATAAGGGGAATAATCAACAGATGCACACGAGATAAAGCTGAGCTCTCTAAACCTGACTAATCTCACAGGCACACCCAATCCTGCAATCTTTCTTCATAATGAACGTATTATTTATCATCAAAGATTCCCAGTGAGATTCTCTACATGAGTTTATGGAGATACATGCGTTTGTGTCTGTTTCATGCCAATAAATACGGTCCAATTTCTCACAATAAACACATGCTTGCTTTTGGCTTCCAGAATATGCAGATAAAAGTCATATAAATAAATAAAATCACAGTCTGCCAAACATAAAGAACAGTAAATATCATGCAAAAAAAAAAAAAAATGTATTATACATGCTCACATGTATTAACACATGCTCTGTAATTTTTAAATAAATTAGGCTAGTTTATTATGTTTTTCTACATCATGCTTATGCCACCTCATTTACTCAACTAATGACTACCTTCACAAGTAAAGTCATTTCTGTACAATAGTACACTAAAGGTGAGTGATTGATTCCCCGTATTCTATTAAATTCCTAGAAAGTGAGGCAATTACAATAATGAAGAGGAAAAATAGTTTTGTAGCTATTCATAATTACATATGCTTTAGATTTCTGATAGATTGGCTTAATGAAGATGAAATAAAGAAGTGTGTGCACTTCATTACTGGTAAACACTAGAGTCCTCACTAATTAGGGACGTGTTTGCCATATTCTGAATGAGGGCTGGAATGTAAATTGACTTTTTACGGTATGATGATATATTCTTAAAAATCAATTTAGGATAAGGCAATAGCATTTATATCGATATACAGTAATTGGATGTTGCGAGCAGCTGCATGATCCAAATAATCCTAAACATGAGAAATGCTTAATAATAAGCACACAGTCTAGATCAATACTTTCATCAGTGCCGTATTAGACATATTCTCATCTGTAAATGAACAGTCTCAGCTTATCTTCACTGTCAGACGGAGAGCTATTAAACAGAAACATAGTAATTTTAACTAAAATATACATTTCACAAAAAAACGTGTTTATTAGACGTTATATGTACACTGTTAGAAGAACAGGTTCCATCTGGCGCCTCATATATAGAACATTTTAGGGGTTCCATGGGATCATTTTGTGGATTTAGTTTTAATTAATTAATTTTGTTTTTATTTTGAATGCATTTTATGTATTAAACAGCTTATAAACACATCACTAGAAAAAAAGAAGTGGGTCACACTTTAGACTAGGGTCAAATTTTCACTATTAACTTACTATTAACTATGACTTTTACCTCAATAAAATCCTAAATACTGCTTATTAATAGTTAGTAAGGTAGTTGTTAAGTTTAGGTATATTGGGCGGATTAAGGGATGTAGAATATGGTCATGTAGAATAAGGCATTAATATGTGCTTTAAAATTATGTATAAACAGATAATATGGTAGTAATGTGCATGATAATAAGCAACTAGTTAATAGTGAGAATTGGACCCTAAACTAAAGTTTTACCAGAAACTGATATAACCTGTAAAATATGAAAGTATTATGCAATCATTTAAGATATTTCTCATTATGTATAATCTTTTTGGTAGAGTTCTCAACGGGCCGGGTCGGCCCGACAAACCCGACGGGACCCGCGGGTTCGGGTCGAAAATATAAGCAAATGACTCGGGTCGGGTCGGACCTCGGGCTTAATCTTTTCCGCTCAGTGAAAAAAAAAAAACATTTATTAATCATCGCTGCTGTTCACCGTAAAGAAAGTCTGGCTGCTGCGTGCAACGTGCATCGCGGGGGCAGACCTGACGCCGCTCGTGCACGCCTTTAGCCTGGAGAAGATGATGGAGTTGGTGAAAAGTAGCCTAAACTTGCCGCAGGATAATTCACCGTCGCTACTACAGGAGTGGGAAAATCAGAGGTCTGGAAAGTGTTTGGAGTGGTGCTGGATTCTGATGGAAATTCTACAGGTTATGTGCAATGCTCAAAATGCAAGGTGCTGATGAAATATGACAGCAAAAAAACAGGGTCGTCCAGAAGATTTTTATTTGAGGCATATTTAGTATATAGCCTATTTATATATTTAAAGTTTGTTTCAGTTGTTTGTATTGTTTGTAGGCTATTCAGACGTGAACATTAAAGGTTGATTTGAATTCCCGTCTGCTGGTCATGATAATACGTGTATGAGAAAAAAAAGAAAAAAGAAAAACCGCGTCGGGCCGCGGGTCGGGTTCGGGCAGATAATTCATGTTGATGTGTCGGGTTACATCGGGTCCGGGCTTTAAAAGCCACGGGCCGGGTCAGGTCGGGTTGTAATTTTCAGGCCCGTTGAGAACGTCTACGGTTACGTATGTAACCCTCGTTCCCTGAGTAGGGAACGGAGACGTTACGTCGGATGACGACGAATGGGGTTTCGCTTAGAAAGCCTATCAACTTCGAGTATTACAAAACGAGCCAATGGCAAAGAAATGCCATGGGTCTGCGGAATTTGCATGACGTAACTCCACCCCACCTCGTGGGTATAAAAGGAGGAAGTCCGCAACAGCAGTTTATGTTTCTTCGCTGAGGAGCCAAGACTGAGCTCAGGCGATCCCCGCGGTACAGCGGAAAGTGGCAGGCAGACGTAACGTCTCCGTTCCCTACTCAGGGAACGAGGGTTACATACGTAACCGTAGACGTTCCCTTTCGTTGTCACTCCGAGTTACGTCGGATGACGACGAATGGGGTTACCAGTCTAATCACGCCACCTTCTCAGCTGTCTTCCAGTGCCCTGCGTAAAAGGAGATCCCTGTCATAGACTGGACGAAGGACTCCATTTAACACAGGAATACCAAGGTACACTGGGAAGCATATCCCAAGCTAGGGGAAGTATGCAAATAATGCCAACCCAGATGGGGGGGACTTAGAGAATACACATATGACCCGAAGGAACATATGGAGAACACTGGGGTGTCCAGCCGCAGGTGGAAATTTTTCAACCCCAGGGTGGCAAGGTGGCTTGCCAAGGGAAAGACACATGCTCGGAGAGGCTTACAGTGGAAATACACATGTGGGGGTCGCTCAGGGGAGGGACCATGCACACGGGAGGCACCTAGCCGACGCGCAGGCAATAGACACTGGCGCCGACGTCAGGAGTGCTGGAGGAACTCAGGGCTTTCGGGGAAGCTCACCTGAGGAGAATATCGCACGTATCCAGTCCGTGGAGTGGAATGGCGAGCAAGCGAAGACACCTGAGCGGGTCCGGTACTAGCTAGTTGAAGCGAGTACATGAGAGGACACTGGCTCCACTCGGAGATTATAGAATCTGGCGAATGTGTTAGGTGTCGCCCAGCCTGCAGCTCTGCAGATGTCTGTTAGCGAGGCGCCATGCGCTAGAGCCCAAGAGGATGCCACACTCCGGGTGGAGTGAGCCGTCACACCAAGGGGGCACGGTCGACCTTGCTGCTGGTAAGCCAAGGCAATGGCGTCCACTATCCAGTGAGACAACCTTGCTTGGAGAGAGCCTTTCCCTTCAGCTTCCCACCATAACAGACAAAGAGCTGGTCTGAGGTCCTGAAACACCGCGTCCTGTCTACATAGGCGCGAAGAGCGCGTACTGGACAGAGCAGTGCCAAGGCTGGGTCTGCCTCCTCCGGGGGCAGCGCTTGCAGGTTCACCACCTGGTCCCGAAAGGGAGTGGTAGGAACCTTGGGCACATATCCGGGCCGGGGTCTCAGGATCACGTGAGAGAAAGCCGGACCGAATTCCAGGCACGCTTCGTCGACGGAGAATGCGTGCAGGTCCCCTACCCTCTTGATGGAGGCCAGTGCAACCAGGAGCGCTGTCTTCATTGACAGGAACTTAAGCTCAACTGATTGCAGGGGCTCAAAGGGAGCACTCTTCAGGGCAGTTAGAACCACTGAGAGGTCCCAAGAGGGAACGAGAGGAGGGCGAGGAGGATTTAGTCTCCTCGCTCCTCTCAGGAACCTGATGACCAGGTCGTGCTTCCCTACCGACTTACCTTCGACAAGGTCATGGTGTGCGGCAATGGCGGCAACATAGACCTTAAGGGTGGAGGGAGACAGCCTTCGCTCCAACCCTTGCTGAAGGAAGGAAAGCACAACGCTGATCGAGCATCTCCGGGGGTCTTCTCGGTGAGAAGAGCACCAGTCGACGAAGAGGTTCCACTTCAACGCGTAGACGTGTCTCGTGGACGACGCTCTAGCGGAAGTGATGGTAGCCGCCACCGTAGGTGGAAGGGTACTCAAACCTACCTCGAGCCGTCCAGGAGCCACACGTGGAGGCTCCAGAGATCGGGGCGAGGGTGCCAGAGGGTGCCCCGTCCCTGAGAAAGAAGGTCCTTCCTCAGAGGAATGGGCCAGGGAGGTGCTGTCGCGAGGAGTGCAAGTTCGGGGAACCAGGTCCGGCCGGGCCAATACGGCGCGACCAAAATGACCTGCTCCTCGTCCTCCCTGACCTTGCGCAAGGTCTGCGCAAGAAGGCTCACTGGGGGAAACGCATATTTGCGGCCCGGCGGCCAGCTGTGCGCCAGTGCATCCGTGCCGAGCGTGCCCTCGGTCAGGGAAAAATACAGGGCGCAATGGGTCGAGTCGTGAGAGGCAAACAGATCTATCTGTGCGTCCCCGAACTGGTCCCAAATCAGCTGAACCGACTGGGGATGGAGTCGCCATTCTCCAGGGAGGGGCTGAAGCCGTGAGAGCTCGTCGGCTGCACAGTTCAGGGCTCCGGGAATGAAGATGGCTCGAAGCGACCTCAGATGCTTCTGACTCCATAAAAGGAGGTGGCGGGCGAGTTGTGACATACGGCGGGAGCGTAGACCACCTTGATGGTTGATGTACGCTACAGTAGCGGTATTGTCTGAGCGGACTAGTACGTGTTGACCCCTGAGCAACGCCCGGAAGCGGTGCAGGGCAAGGCGTACTGCCAACAACTCGAGGCAATTGACATGCCATAGCCGCTGGGGTCCTGTCCAGGAGCCCGCAGCAGCATGTCCATTGCACATGGCGCCCCAGCCCGTGGTGGAGGCATCCGTGGAGACCACAACATGCCGGGAAACTCGTTCCAGGGGGACACCCGCCCTGAGAAAACTGAGGTTCGACCACGGGGTGAGGAACTGACGGCAGGTCGGAGTAACTGGTACCCGGAGCGTGCCTTGATGCCATGCCCACCTCGGGACTCGGTCGCGAAGCCAAAGCTGAAGCGGTCTCATATGAAGCAATCCGAGCGGCGTGACCGCGGCTGCAGATGCCATATGCCCCAGGAGCCTCTGAAAATGTTTCAGTGGAACCGCATTCTTGCTCCTGAGATGTCTCAGGCAAGTCAGCAGTGACTGCGCGTGCGCGCTCGCTCGTAAGCTGCGCGGACATGGCGACCGAGTCGATGTCCATACCGAGAAAAGAGATCCTCTGCACGGGGCAAAGTTTGCTCTTCTCCCAGTTCACCCGAAGGCCCAGACGAGCTAGGTGCCGGAGCACTAGGTCCCTGTGTTCGCAAACCTGATCTCGAGAGTGGGCTAGGATCAGCCAGTCGTCGATATAACTCAGGATGCGAACCCCGTGTTCCCGAAGGGGAACAAGGGCAGCCTCGACGACCTTCGTGAAGGTGCGAGGAGACAGGGCTAGCCCGAAAGGGAGAACCGCGTACTGGTATGCCTGCCCCTCGAAAGCAAACCGTAGGAACGGTCTGTGTCGAGGAAGAATGGAGACATGAAAGTAGGCGTCCTTCAGGTCGATCGCTGCAAACCAATCCTGGGGCCGCACGCATTCGAGAACGCGTTTGGCGGAGAGCATCTTGAACGGCAGCCTGTGAAGGGAGCGGTTCAGCACGCGCAAGTCCAGGATTGGCCGTAACCCACCGGTTTTCTTGGGGACAATGAAGTAGGGGCTGTAGAACCCGGACCTCATCTCGGCTGGAGGGACAGTCTCGATTGCACCCTTCGCCAGCAGGGTGGCAATCTCTGCTCTCATGATAGGGGCACTGCCACCGACCAAAGTGGAGCGGACTCCCCTGAAGCGGGGAGGAGACCGTGCGAACTGAATCGCAAGCCGAGCCTGATGGTGCGCGCGATCCAGCGGGACAGACGGGGAAGCTCTAACCAGGCTCCCAAGAACTGAACCAGCGGGATCAAGCGGACGACAGGCGTCCCCCCGGAGGGGCAGCGAAGCGGAGTAACTGGCCCAGACGTGGACGGCATAGCGGCCCGGTGTGGGGGCACAGTTAGCAACCGCGCCCTGACAGAGGGGGCCAGGGGAGGACCATGCTGGTCGTCCCGCGGGGGCCTGCTCTGGCAGGGGTCTGGCGACAGAGGGGGACAGGGGCGAAGCGGTCCGTGGACGGCACGCCGTGTCAAGCACCTCTGGGACAGAGGGGGACGAGGAGAGCACGGCTTGTGGGCGGCGCTCTGTGTCGTCCGAGAACTCTGTCTTCCCAGAGACGGGAGATTCAGTTCTTAGGAGAATAAGGATTTTTCCCCGGCCCTCCACCGGGGAAAGGAGTGGTCCTGCTACCAACTCCTGGAAGAACTGAGTCCCATCTCTGTGGAGCCCGTCTCAGGAGCGCCGCTTAACCCGGCACGTAGCGGGGGGCGGGGCTGGAGAGGGCTGAGGCGTCCGCCCGCGGCTTCCAGAGCCGGCTCGTCTCTTTAAACGGGCGGGGTGGGAGCCGCGGGGGGGGCGCCTTCGGCAGTGGGCAGACCGAGGGATCTGAGCGGACGGCGGGCCATCGGGACAGAATCACGTCAGTCTGCACATGGGCGGTTGAGAGCTGTTGGGCGAAGTTCTCAACCGCACCGCCGAAGAGGCCGACCTGGGATATGGGAACGTCGGACAGACGGGGCCGCGCGACATTCAGCACATCAGACAGGTTCAGCCACAGAATGGTAGGCATCACCTGACCCAGGGAGCGTACGGCCACTTTCGTCGCTCGGAGAGCAAGGTCAGTGGCGGCGCGCGACTCAGTGAAGAGCCCTGGGTCAGTCCCGCCCTCGTGCAAGTCCATGAGCATCTGGGTCGAGGACCAGCAGAATGGCCATGGCCTGCAGAGAGGCGGCTGCCAGTCCCGTGGTGCTATAGGATCTCGCCACAAATGTAGACGAAAACCATAGACCACGGGCGGGTGCTTAGGATTGCGCCGAGAAGAAGCACTCTGAGGACACATAGCATCGCAACAGAGTGTTCAGCCGGGGGAACCCCAGTGTACCCGTGACAGCGGCCCCATCGAGGGGGGAAAGGCGGATGAGATCAGCGAGCGGTCCCGAGAAAACCAGGGGGTCTTCTGGGACTTCGAGATCTCATCATGCACGTCCGGGAGGGAAGGTATTGGGGTTTGCCGTGGACGAGGGTCGGCGGCCTTACCCAAAAACCAATCGTCCCAGGAAAGCATGGCCGTCATCTCTGGATCAGACTCAGGCACAGCCGTATGCACACCAGAGGGTGGCAGCTGTGACGAGTCGTCACTTCGCAGAGAATCAAACCCACCTTGTGAAGCTGCTACAAACATAGTATCATCCTCTGTAGCTTTAAATGAAACACACGGGCCACCAGAGGGTAGACTCGTGGGAATCACCTATTCACTAGCGGGCACCGCCGTTGAGGGGAGGCTGGGGTCACGGACACGGAGTCGGCGCCTTGTTCCAGACCAACACCCTCAGGTCACCCTGGCCACCAGCCGAAGATCGGGGGGTGGATGAGGGGACTCTCACTCTTGCGAGTTCACAGAGTCTCGACCTATATGACGCGATGATCATGTTCCCACAGAGAGAACATGAGTCATCCACGAGCGCTGCTCTAGTATGATCAAGCCCAAACATACCAGACAACGCTCGTGCCCATCAGAGTCCGATACCAAGCTGCCGCAACCATTCGTTTTTTTTTTTTTTTTTTTAAATGCACGGGCGAGCCGTCTTTAAAAAGACGTGCCGCGTGCGCTCTTTTAGAGAGAGAACTCACGTGTTGAAGCGCCCGGGGAAGCACGCGCTCTCTGATGAACCACTGCAGAGATAAGCAGGAAGCACGCACTCGCCGGAGATCGCCGTCACACCAACACTCGAGGCACTCGTTCGTGAAGCTGATAATTCAGAGTTGGCTTGTGGAGAGAAGAATACACTTGGCTCCGAAGCGAAAACATAAACTGCTGTTGCGGACTTCCTCCTTTTATACCCACGAGGTGGGGTGGAGTTACGTCATGCAAATTCCGCAGACCCATGGCATTTCTTTGCCATTGGCTCGTTTTGTAATACTCGAAGTTGATAGGCTTTCTAAGCGAAACCCCATTCGTCGTCATCCGACGTAACTCGGAGTGACAACGAAAGGGAACTCTACTTTTTGGCATAAAGGGTTCTTTAAAATGTTTCTTTTGAATTTTTTGCTTGATTGATGGTAGGGAAATGGGAACCAGTATTCTGTTGATATTAATATAATAAAATGTTTATTATAAAAGTATATAAAATTATAAATAATGTATGAACCCTCTAGAGCTCTTCGTGTGGCGGTCAAAAATGACAATGAAATGGATGTACTATATTTTAGTTTGATTATGTTTTTTCATTTAATGTTTATTTTTAGGGAATTTTTTGGTACTAAATTATATTTTTGGAATAGTTATGATCCATTTATTACCTGCTAATCACTTTTACAGACCTGAAAATGACATTTCCAACATAAACTGTTGTAAATCTTGAATGTGTTGAAGCAGAGACTGAAGCTTGGTCTCTTTTTAAAGAAGACACTTGGCAGATTATTGCTGAAGTGAAAAAAAAGTACATAAAAAAAAACACTATTTTAAAATTGTATAAGAAATACATTATCCAAAACACATTTTACTCTAAAACTGTGAGAAAATCATCTAAACTAATTTCAAATCTGAGGTTGATATCTCAAAAATGAGCTTTGAGTAAGAGTTTGTTTGTGCGCAGTACCAAATGCTTCCACTGGAGGAAATTCACCTCACATTCATTTACAATGCAAACTATACAAGTGTGACTTTTTTTCAGGACCATTTCACATTTTCTAATTATTATTTTTTTTTTTTGTGTGTGTGTGTGTGTGTGTGTGTGTGTGTGTGTGTGTGTGTGTGTTCACACAGCAAGTGCCAAAACCTTTATTGAGTTTCATACCATTTCAATAAAAAAAAAAAAACATAACATAACATATTTGGTCAAAAATGTCTGAACAGAACCAGAGGGTTAGTACAAATTAGAAAGAAAACATCTAAAATAATTTACTTAGAAAAACGTATTATAAGTTATCAAAGTTAAATCAATTATTTGACTGGTTCTGTTTTCTTGAGGTTCACTTTCGGGCAACAGCCATGAGCCACATTTCAGATAAAACTGTGATGTTTTGCCAGAAATTGAGACTTATTACAAATCACGTTATTATCAGAACAAATCGACTTGGTTACTAACATAACCTCGGTTCCCTGAGAGGAGGGAACGAGTATTGCGTAAGTAGCTTACGCTATGGGAAAACTCCTTTTCTCGAGAATATTGAAGTCTTTATGTAAAACGCATTGCAGCTGCACAGCTGACAGCAATGAACGAAGGAACTCGGTCATTGGCTGTGCTGCGGCAACTTGCTTGAACCAATGACGGGGCGACTCTGAATGCGCGACCAATGAGCGCGCTTCGCGCCCGCGCGCGTCAGAGCCCGCCAAGATGGGCGTGGCCAAGCTATATATTGGCCGCCCCGTCATGAGAGTTCTTTAGGTTAAAACGACTGAAGCGAACTAACCAAGCACAAGCACGGCAGCTTACGCAATACTCGTTCCCTCCTCTCAGGGAACCGAGGTTACGTTAGTAACCGAGTCGTTCCCTTTCGAGAGATCTCTCCTATTGCGTAAGTAGCTTACGCTATGGGAACACCATGCAAAACGCTGTGCGTGCTGAACTTCGCCTTATGATAGCCAGAGGCAGGTGCCTGAGCTAAAAAGCAAAGTTATCATCCAACTAGCCGGCAGAGGCGAGCTTTATATGTGGGAAAAAATACAGAGCGGCTAGAAGGCGCTCAGTGTGACACAAGCACATACATAATCTAGATGCGAACTCACAGTTCAACTAGCATCATGCTGATAGCACATTGGAATGCAATGTCGGGACCTGTAGGTTGTTTAAACCTGATAAATGTGGATGGTGAGGCCCAGCCTGCCGCCGCACAAATATCCTCGATCGGTATCCCGCTCGACCATGCCCAGGAAGAAGCCACACTCCTGGTGGAGTGTGCTTTGACTCCCCAGGGGCATTGAAGTCCCTTAGCTTCGTAAGCCAGCGCTATAGCTTCAACTATCCAGTGAGAGATTCTCTGCTTTGAAACGGCGGAACCTTTCGTACGGTCGCCAAAGCATACAAACAGTTGTTCTGTCTGTCTGAATAGGGCAGAACGCTCCAAATACACTCTGAGAGCCCTAACGGGGCAGAGTAGATTAGCGTCGTGTTCGTCTGCTGGAGGCGAAAGCGCAGTTAGGGAGATAACCTGTGCTCTGAAGGGAGTGGTGAGCACTTTAGGAATGTACCCCTGTTTCGGCCTAAGGACGACCCTGCAGTCGTTAGGACTGAATTCTAGGCAGGCAGCGCTTGTCGAAAGCGCGTGCAGGTCGCCCACTCTCTTGACCGAGGCGAGTGCCAGCAAGAGCGCAGTCTTGAGCGAGAGCTGTTTAAGGTGCACGGTTCGGAGTGGTTCGAACGGGGGCCCTTTAAGAGCGTCTAGGACAGTAGCTAGGTCCCAGATCGGCACTGAGGGGGGGCGTGAAGGGTTCATCCTCCTAGCGCCCTTTAGGAAACGAATAATTAGGTAGTTTCTTCCCAATGGACGTTCCATTACAGGGTCGTGTGACGCTGTGATGGTCTCCACATATACTTTGAGCGTGGAGGAGGTGCGGCCCGCCTCCAGAAGCCCTTGTAGAAAAACGAGTACATTCGTAATCTCGCATGTCTCAGGGTTCAGGCCCTTGGCATTACACCAGTCACTGAACACTTTCATTTCTGGGCATATAAGCATCTCGTGGAGGGCGCCCGCGCCTCAGCGATGGTTTTTAGTGCTCCGCTCGCGAGGTTCCTGGGAACCCGTTGAGGGGCCATGCATGAAGGGCCCACAGATCGGGGCGGGGATGAAATATCCCGCTGGCCTGACTGAGGAGGTCTGGCCTCAGTGGAATCGGCCGTGGTGCAGATTGCATTTGCATCAGATCTGGAAACCATGTTTGGTTCTTCCAGAGTGGGGCTATCAGCAGCACTCCTCTCTGACCCGACTGATGACCTGTGGCAGCATCGCGATCGGGGGAAAGGCATATAAGGGGCGGCTCGGCCAGCTCTGGGCGAGCGCGTCCGTGCTTTTTGTGAAGAAAAAAGAGCAGTGCGCATTCTCCTTGGAGGCGAACTCGTGCTAGCTAGCGTCGACGGGGCGGGGTCGAAAATGGAGCCCGGCCAGTCGTCAGATGCAGCGTCGATGGACAGGCTGTCATCCACTCCCCCGTCGTCCTCGGACGCGCCGAAAGTCACAAGGCCCACCGCTCTGCTAGAGGGGTGTGGGTCCGGCTGAGTGAACTGAACCGGCGGTGGGGAAGGCAAGAGTGGCGGTGAAGCACGCGGAGACTGGCTCGGCGATGGGCTCGCTCGCGGCGAAAGCGGCGAAGTGAGCCCGCAGTGTGGAGAGACCCAGGTCGTCACATTCCGGGCATCCGCCCTTGGTCAAAGCAGCTTCTGCGTGGTTCCGGCCCAGGCAGCGAGCGCAGATGATGTGACGATCCCCGTCCGGGAGAAGGTCTCTGCACGACGCGCAGGAAGGCATTTGAAACAACGCCTTAGAAAAATTGCTCTTTTACAAATGTCGCGGGGCGAACAGATGTAAAATACTTGCGTAGTATTTGCGACGTCCTCGTAGCATTCCCGCTGGTATGCTTTTCCACGGCGGCGAAGGCTTTCAATAATCCGGAGGATCCAGCGAAGAAGGTGTTCGCTGAAGGAGATTAAATCTAAAGAACTCTCATGACGGGGCGCCCAATATATAGCTTGGCCACGCCCATCTTGGCGGGCTCTGACGCGCGCGGGCGCGAAGTGCGCTCATTGGTCGCGCATTCAGAGTCGCCCCGTCATTGGTTCGAGCAAGTTGCCGCAGCACAGCCAATGACCGAGCTCCTTCGTTCATTGCTGTCAGCTGTGCAGCTGCAATGCGTTTTACATAAAGACTTCAATATTCTCGAGAAAAGGAGTTTTCCCATAGCGTAAGCTACTTACGCAATAGGAGAGACCTCTCGAAAGGGAACTGATGGACACACAGGCGTTTGCCTATGATGCTGTTTGACATACTGAAGTCAAATAATTATGACCCTCTTAAGCTGGCCACAACTTTGGCAGAGATACAATAGACAAATAAGGGTGTGAGGTTTCTGGTGGCATTTAAAGTTCAAAGCCCCCATCATAGTCCACAGTTCTCCGGCTCTCACGCTCAAATGACATTTAAGAATTAATTGAAGCAGGGAGAATTGTTTTGGCACACTTGGAGCTCAAAATGACCTTATTCTTCAGTGAAGGCTCGGACATAAAAATGTTAATAGAATATCAAAATTACAGGCTACACTGGGTCAAGAGATTATTGACATCTTATTTAACACAATGCACATCAAAACTATATTCATAACAAGCTATTTTTGGTTAATTGGAAACAGAGACTTATAAATGCATTTGTTCGCCCAAAATAAGTCTCTTTTTATTTTTTAAGTCTGAACCTTGCAGGAAAAAACAAGCAATGAAGATGTCACATAAGGTGAAAGTTTAGCCGGGGATAACGGCATTGTCTGTTTAGATTTGACATTCACATCTCTTTTTCATGCTTCTAAACGATGCCCACAGGTGAAGTTCAGGGTTTCCACCTGTGCATCTGAATAATGTGGTGAGATGTTCACTTTGCATGCACTACCTAAACCCATCACCTCAGGGGTTGAGGAGCTTAGTTTCAGGCAGATTATAGAGAGAGCAACACAACAGGCCGTGGATTCAGGATGAATTAGAAACAGGTGCATGGAGACTGATTAGGCACAGCAAAGAGCCAAATATGAAATGGATTTTGGTGTTTTCTTAGGTAAGGCATAATAGGGCTGGTAAATTAAGCCCAAAGTACTGTATACTTTGGTTTTAGGCACACACTAGGGTATGTGTAAAGTGTGTGTGACCTTAATTTCATCATCAGCATAATACACGCAAAGCCTGGATTTTCTAACCACGCAAAACATTTCAGTGGTTTAAAAGATGGGATAACTCAAGATTTGCAGAGTCAAACACCATGAGGGTGAATCTGATCTGGAGATTCACTATAACTCTTGATCAGGAGTGTGTTTCCCGTATAACGCTGTAACTCGCTGCTTAACTACTATAGTACGATACATCGTTGAAGAAATCAACTACTGTTTTCCAAAACCATAGTGTCGCAAATTGGTCGTTTAACCACGTTGGTTAATGATGTCACACAGGTGGTGGATTAATAACTACTTTAAATTAAACAGTTTGAGATCGAATCAATGCTAGATGTTTGCTATAAATTAAGGACATGGAATCTGAGAACTATTTCTAATTTTTCTCGGTTATTTTGCTTTATTTCCAGATTCAATCATAGACTCGTTCATTACGTACTAAAGCTCGTTCACACATGCGCACTCTTCAGAAACGATGCTTTAAATCTCTTGACAAACTAAAAGACGTAAATGACATTTGTATGTATTCTAAATTAAAGATACAGATTGCACTGAATATCAGATTGCTTGTTTTGCGCAAGATAATGATTTATTGAGTCCACATGTTTTGCTTAGTTGGGGACACTTAATATTCAACAATATTCTTGATCTCCTGCATTGACAGCATTATATGAGAACTGAACTGAGCTGGACGATGACATCACTGTTTTCTCCAGAGCGGTTATATATATAAATTAACTAAATTAATAACTTTGAACCATCACTGAACTCACTTTAGCTGGACTGTGACGCTATTTTTTTCTAGAAACTAACTTTGTTGCATTATTTTCCTGTTATCTCTGTAAAGCTGCTTTGAAACACTCTGTATTGTAAAAAGCGCTGTAGAAATAAAGGTGACTTGACTTGACAGTTTGGTTGGAAATTAAAGTCCCCCTGTAGTCAATAATTGTATCCCTTAAGACTTATCTTTGATCACCAAAATTACATATTTAAACATATTTAAAATATTTTTCCTGTGATTTTTATTTTATTTATGCCTTAAAATAGCTTGAATGTAACTCTACACCCTTACTTCATTTTGCAAACGCAGAACCATGAATATGCAAATGAGCCCCGCCTCCACTCACTCATAGGCTCTCTACAAGTCGATGTATTAGAATGGTAATGCGTTTTTTGTATTGCTCTCTACAACGTCAAACTCATAAGGGTAATCAATATGATTAGCATTTTGCTTGACTACATTATCAAACAACTAATAATGTGTTACATTTTTGCAGTATTGGGCATTATAACCAATCAAACATGTTTCTGTTGAGCATATGAATGCAGTGGCCAATCACAGATTAGATTAGTTCACTGCTTAAAAAATACCAGAGATACTGTAAATAAGATATTCATTTTCTAGACAGTTTCAGTGATTATAAGTTATATGAAATATTTATGTGAAAAACATACCAAAAATTAAAGCTGCAGTCCGTAACTTTTTTGGATTAAAAATTATACAAAGTAAAATTTTGAGCAAGTACATAACCAGCCAGTGTTCAAAACTCTCTGCTTGCCGTAGCTCGATTCAAAGCGGTAAGCTTGTGATAATGTTTGTAACTCCAGTGGTACTGGTGGATTTCAGTGGGAAATTCGAGCATGTGTTTGCGTCATTACGTCACATCTGAACACATAAAGAAGAGGAGGAGGAGATTTATAGCCTTTTCTCACAGCACTTGATATAATTAAACTTATCAATTTGATGGCGACTGGAGATTCACCCGCTGTAAAATGCAAAAGACTTGGGAGTGGCTACAGAGACTGTCACCGGCCCATGCGGAAACCAGGATAATATCGGAAGGGCTTTTGAAAGGTGGAGTGAAGGGATCAAAACGAACGCAGAGACGGCTTTTTTCTGCTGGACAGGTAAGACATTTCAATGGTTCAATTATGTAACAGTAGTGCACTTGTTTGCTTACTTCATACAGTTACTGAACGACAGGTAGCACTCAAACACATTAAATGTAGTCACACAATGCTGATGTTGTTAACATTAACAATTTGAGAACAAAGTATAATTTGCACGGTTTGACGTGATATGATTAGTAGGGGTGTAACAATATATCGTGTCACAATATATCGCAACACAAAAAATGCATAGTGGATAGTGACAGTCTGTATTGTGTATAGTTCACCCAAAATGAAAACTACTGTGTGAGAAATAAAAAATAAATTTTCAGAGTTTTAGTGTCAGTACTACATTAACTGCCATATAATGTTGAATATAATGTATAATAATGCAATGGGGGAATATTTTTGGGTCCTGATAATGCCAAATGTGGCCTACATTATTTTAAATATATCTATTTGTGCAAGCATATTCGTCTGAAATAATTCAGTATTTTCAGCTTCAGAATCATGAATATTTTTACTCTATTGTCCTGTGCTTTGGGTTTCAGCACCAAGTCCAAGCCTATTCATTTACACACACAATGTAATATCAAATTTAGCATTTTAATCAACTGCGCATTTTTTGTCAACCTTTTACCATATGTCTTAGAGTATCACAATAATATTGTATCGTGACTACAGTATCGTGATATGTATTGAATTGTGACATGAGGGTATTGTTACACCCCTGATGATAAGCGATCATTATATTTAATCAGCTTGATTTACTGCAATGATTTTTCCCCCTAAGCTGGTCAGAACAAAAGTGGATGTTACTAAAATTAAATTAGATACATTTTCATAAAGATAATAAATGATATTCGCTTAAATACTGATACAAGCAAATTATCAGTGCTGGTACTACTCGACCTCAGTGCTGCATTTGACACTGTCGATCACAACATACTTCTTGACAGGCTGGAAAACTGGGTCGGGCTTTCCGGGATGGTCCTAAAATGGTTCAGGTCATACTTAGTAGGGAGAGGTTATTATGTGAGTATAGGAGATCATAAGTCTGAGTGGACACCCATGACATGCGGAGTCCCTCAAGGCTCAATTCTTGTGCCACTCCTATTCAACCTGTACATGCTCCCAATGAGCCAAATAATGAGAAAGAACCAAATCTCTTACCACAGCTATGCAGAGGACACACAGCTCTACTTAGCCCTATCGCCTAACGATTACAGCCCCATTAACTCTCTGTTCCAATGCATTGATGAAGTAAACAGTTGGATGTGCCAAAACTTTCTTCAGTTAAACAAAGACAAAACTGAAGTCATTGCATTTGGAAACAAAGATGAAGTTCTCAAGGTGAACGCATACCTTCAGTCTAGGGGTCAAACAACTAAAAATCAAGTCAGGAATCTTGGTGTGTCTCTGGAGTCAGACCTTAGTTTCAGTAGTCATGTCAAAGCAATAACTAAATCAGCAGACTATCACCTGAAAAATATTGAAGAATTAGATGCTTTGTTTCGAGTCAAGACTTAGAGAAACTTGTGCATGCTTTCATCACCAGCAGGGTGGATTATTGTAATGGATTCCTCACTGGCCTTCCCAAAAACACCATAAGACCGTGTCAGCTCATACAGAACGCTGCTGCTAGGATTCTGAGCAGAACCAGAAAATATGAACATATCACATATAGGATTGATTTTAAAGTATTATTACTGGTATATAAATCACTCAATGGCCTAGGACCTCAATACATTGCAGATATGCTCACTGAATATAAACCCAACAGATCACTCAGATCATTAGGATCACATCAGCTAGAAATACCAAGGGTTCACTCTAAGCATGGTGAGTCCGCTTTAGCTACTATGCCAGCCGCAGCTGGAACCAGCTTCCAGAAGAGATCAGATGTGCTCCTACAGTCACATTCAAATCCAGACTCAAAACACTTCTGTTTAGCTGTGCATTTACTGAATGAGCACTGTACCACTGTTCGTCACACTGTTCGTACTGTATTTTTTTATTTTATTCAAAACTGTTTTAATTATTCTGATTTCTTTTGATTATTTTAATTTCCTCTGTAAAGCACTTTGAATTACCATTGTGTATGAAATGTGCTGTATAAATAAACTTGCCTTGCCTTGCCTTGCCTAGATGGTTACGTTTTCCAGTGAAAATTCTTGTGTTGGTCATACTTGTAAAAAGTATAATCTGTGATTGCGAATGCCAGTATCACACCGGCGGCGACTGACAGCTGCACATTCTCCTCAAAACATCGGATTCATCCACGCTGTGCCGAGCCGAGGCACAACCCACGTACAGCTGATCATTCCCCGAATAACTGCAATTGCAGATTTCCAACAGAGACGGCGACAAAGAGGAAAAACTACAGACTGCAGCTTTAAAGTTGTTATTCATTGAAAATCATCACTTACGTCCTGCTCTCTTTGATGACACATGAAAGTTCGTGAGTGATTAGCATGAAGGTTAGCATTTTTTGCTAGTTTAGCTATAGGTTTGCTGGGTTAGAAGGTTAGCTGTGTTAATGGCACAACTATGTACTATCCATCAAAGTTTTACAGTTTATTTGATTGGTTAATTCACAATTGAGAAATGTGTTTGCAAACTGCATTTCAAAGCCAACAGTTCTTTTCAAACAGGGAGTGAATGACTTCTAAAGTGTGGAGAGATTTCTCTGTGTGGGAACTGGGACGAGGGTAAGTGTATTATGTTGTTATGTGTGTTGTGTTGTCAGAAGATCAGAAGCTCAGTGAATCCTGGTGTGTGCGGCGACGGCCGGAAAAATATGTAAACCGACTCCATTACAGTTATAACGGCAGCATGTGCACAATATGCACTGAAGTCTGTAGTTTAATGTGTGTTGGGGTGAGATCTCACTTTCAATTTCCTGCAGAAGACACAAAAAGCAGACAGAAAACAAAATGACTGAATGAAGTCATAGCTCTGCAGTCTCACAGCAATATTTGTTTGCAGAACTGTAGCACAGTGCGATCAGACACAACTTGAATGGTGCGCCTTCTGAAGGAATGGTGCATGGGCATTAATATTTCAGTGGAGTTCTGGGATACACGCTGCTAGATAAAACAGATCACCATTTACATCACAATGGGACATTTGCATCACACTGAGGGCAAACACAATGAGATATAACGGCTAAAGAATGAATGTTTACCGTGAGTTCTCAGTAAACTTGTGTTATATAGTGTAAAAGCCCATACACACCAAGGACAATAAACAATATTAGTTTTGATATATGAGTTTCTGAACTCCCTGAAACGCCTCCATTGTAGTCTTGAGTTTCTTCCGGGAACGAACACGTCACAATATTCCTCATTATAATAAATAATAATAACGCAGAATAAAGGGGCGGGGCCTGGTTGACCTAGTTAGTAGTGTGTTAAACTGGCGGTTATGGTAAGGGGCGGGACATTTTCCAAACACACTCGAAGCGATCGACCAATCACAACACACTGATCCAGCCGACCAATCAGAGCACAGTGTGCTTTTCAGGAGGAGGGGCTTCATAGAGACAGGAAGTAAACATAGGTGTGTTTCCCATATAACGCCATAACTCGCTGCTTCACTACTATAGTAAGATTCATCGTTGAAGAATTCATCTAGCTATTCACGACTGTTTCCAGAAACCACATTGTCGTGTATTGGTCGTTTAACCACGTTGGTTAATGATGTCACGCACATGGTGGAATAATAACTACTTTTAATGAATCTATTTGAGATCGAATTAATGTTAGATGTCTCGCTATAAATTATAGATATGGAATCTGAGGACTATTTCTCAATTTTCTCAGTTTTGTTGCTTTATCTCCAGATTCAATCATTGGCTCGTTCTTGCGCACTAGAGCTCGTTCACACATGCCTACTCTTCAAAAATGACGCTTTAAATCTCTTGACAAACTAAAAGACGTAACTTACATTTGTATGTATTCTAAATAAATGATATAGATTGCACTGAATGTCAACTTGCTTATTTTGCTCATGGTAAGGATTTATTGAGTCCACGTCATGAAAACAAGAAACTGCTTCTAACCGCAGGTCGAGATCTGTCGTTACAAACACACACCTGTGCGATGCTGTTGGCGAATGTTCATTTGTTGCTGACAGACTGGGAAGAGAGGAGCCGCAACAATGGAGAATATGAGGAAAATAATCAACATTCAAACAGAAAAAACGGCTCTAGTAGAGACCCAAAAAAACATCAAGACTGTGTAAAAGGGTATATGTCCTCTTTAACATGACATTAGCACCGTAATAAGATCCGCTACTGCACTGTTTAGATAAATAACACAATGAAACCTAAACCAAACTGCTGTGAACTAGCATCAATATTATTCCTCTGAAAGAGATGAAGCTCAAGCACAATCCCTTCATTTTTATTTATTTATTTTTTCACATTCTGTTTGTTTGTCCTCTTCTCTCAGTATGAATAATTTATCCTCCTCAAGAGACGAACAACAAGTCATCAGTCCCACGCTGTCAGAGACCCACCGTCAATTTTCTGCAGCACTGAATCTCAATTAAAAAGCAAAAAGCACAGATTCTGCTGGTCTGGAAACAGCGACTTCACTTACACGTCTACCTCCGAGCTGAACCCCGATGAAAAGAAAGAAAAAAGAAAGAAATATGCCTTCATTATGCCACACCGTAATGGTCCTCTCTGGGAAACTGTTGGCCTCATCTTTTTTGTGACCTATTTTCTAACAAATATCAAGCAAATAATGGATTGTCTGGAGGCTTGGGGCCATACTGCAGCACGGCCGGCACTCTGAGGATTAATCCTGCTGGTAATAATAAGTAATGAACTGTCACAATCTATTATGACCTTCGCAATCTCCCCGCTGCGAGGCTGACGATTACTGAATTGTTTGCAGTAGCAATGGCACATCATTATACTTAATCTAAGCATATCGTGCTAGTAAACAAGGAGATACTGCAGACTCACAGTTGCATACTAATATTGCAGACTCTTATATCTGAATCTACACTCATTACTCATGCACAAGTTCAATTTGTACCGTAACAAATATTGTTTTTATTTTGAAGTGAACGTTCCTCTCAGAACAGGCGCTCTGATTCTCTTAGTGTGCTTTTTATAAGTCATGAAGTTATTATTGAACACTTACATCAGTAAATGTACATTTCAAACATCTTTATCATTCATTATAAAAGATATTGCAATTGAGCAACTGAACCTGAATTCATAATCTATTGCCATTGGGGCATCCATTCAATTTAATAAAAAAAAAAATAATATATATATATATATATATATATATATATATATATATATATATATATATATATATATATAATGTATATATGTACACACACAATTCAAAATAAATGTCCTAGAACACGGAATATACAACATACAAGGGAAACTGTGAGATATACAGTATATATAGTACAATTATATTTTGACTGGTAAATTCTTAAATTTATATATATAATATTTGATTACTTATACATTTTACATTAATGACACCTACAAATAAATAAAATTGGGTTTATTTAACATAATCTGCCAATGCACACTGCATCTGCAATGAATGGAGAATGATAAAATATTTTGAATCTCTTGAAACGGAGACTGATCTCAACTCTAATGTGTCTGTCTTGCAGTAGAATTGAAAGTACTGTACCATAGAAAAGGAAACAGCTCTTGACTGTTACGTAATGGGCTCCAGTCTTATCGAGTTTTAAGAATCGAATTGCTATTGATCCGACTTAGGGATCCTGGTGGGGCAAATTACTGTCAGGCATTGAATGTCAAAACTGCTCCTTATCAAATGTAATCCAAAGTTGAAGGCAAGTAAAAGAAAGAAAATAGACCATTAAAAATTCAGAAGTGATGATCGATTTACATTCTCTCTTTCTCATTCCTATGCTGACTACCTTTACCTTCCAAATCCAATGCAAAGATCACAGCTTTAATGATCAATGCCTGCATGATAACTAGAAAAGTTATCTTTAATTGCAAACTCAAATTAAATTAGTTATGAGGAAGGTAAGGGTTTTAACAGAGGGATTCTGAAAGGTTAACAGGGCACTTCATTAGCAAATCTACATTTGTGCCATTCTCCACTCTAATCATTACACTAATGATTTTTCTTGCAAATTTCCTTTTTTTCTCATTCCAGTTCCTGTTCTTCTGTATTTTGTCATCACAAATTGATGTGTAATTTCTAACTTCTCCAACGGTCTCGTAATGACCGGAACGACCCAGATGCTTCGAGGACCCAATTACAGGCTGTTCTCGTTTCTCAATTGTATTTGCCACTTTCCATGAATACGGTGCACTTTGCCATCGCATTACTTGTTTTTAAAGCATTGGAGAATCAAAACCCAATGTTTTTTTGTTGTAAAAAACTATTATATATACTAGACAACTATTATCCAAATTAGAGAGCCATTAAGATATACCTCAGTATTTATAAAACCCAGCGTATGACCCTGGCTGCATTCATGCTCAACATTTCAATCCTGTTTCCAAAGTTATTATTTAAACAAAAATAAAATATTTTTTTACCATGCTGATGATACCCAAATTTATATTAGGACGAAAACTAATATCACTGGTATCTCGGCAACACTTTCTGACGTCTGCAGTAAATTCAGATATGGATGTACCACAATTTCCTTAAATTGAAAGGTACAAAGTCAGAGGTCCTTTCAGTGTGTGCCCCTGCGGCTGCCTGTAATGCATTTCAGTTTACACCTTGAAAATAATGCAGTATTCCCATCATCTCAAGCTATTTTTGACTCTCATTTGACACTTGATGCATATGTCAAGAGCATTACAAAATCTGCATTTTTAACCTCAGGAATATTGCCAGGATTAGGCCTTTTCTATCATTACCTGATGCAGAAAGGCTTGTCCATGCACTCGTTACCTCGAAGGTTGATTATTGTATTGTCCTTTATCTCGACCTGCAAAGTCAAAGCGCCTGCAACACACACAGAACTCAGCTGCACGTGTTCTACACACTCCTTCTCGTCAGCATGTCTTAGGAATCTGCGTTGGCTTCCGGTTTTTTAAAACTGTACAAGAAACTGCACCATCATATATATGTGATTTAATTACGCTATATATGCCATCTCGATCTCTCTGCTTCGCCGACTTTAACTGTTAGGAATGCCCCAACATTAAGTAGTTTTAAGAAACAGTTAAAACCCATCTTTTTAAGATAGTGTTTGTGTCTTAATTGGAGACACTGGATGTATATTGTATTCTACCTGTTGTTACATATTTTTTTTATGGATCTACTTTTGTACTGTACTTGGTGTAGCGCTTTGGGTATAAGAAAAGCACAATATAAATAAAATGTATTACTATTATTTTTCGAAAGATGAACAAAAATGTTTTTGAATTTATGTGAAATATAGTTCATCTATAAATACAAACTATAAGCATTTGGTCAAGACCCATACTGAGTGACTGCTTAATATGAGTATTTAAAATATTCCTATAGAAATTGCAAAATAAGAGGAATTTTGGAACAGGATGGTTTCAAACCTATTTAGACATGGTCCAAATGTTGGTAACAGCATAGCAAACCTTAGCAAAAAAAAAAAACAAAAAAAAAAAATATATATATATATATATATATATATATATATATATATATATATATATATATATATATATATATATATATATATATATGTTGTAACAGTCACTGTCTGTCACGAGTTTTACTTGTTCTTATTGTCAGTGCTATGTTCATCCCATCCACTAGGGGACACTAGTAGCACCTATACCTTATGGATAAAAAGGAAGTAGAAGAGTAAGAGGTAGATTCAGTTTGAGTAACCTCATGGGGTGCTTCTCATTTCTTATTTTTGCATCCTCATTACCTTTCCTCGCTTCCTTTCCTCGCGTCTCAGCTCCACCCTTGTAGGATGCGAGGGAAGGCTGCAAGGACAGAAAATGAGAACCGAGGAATCGAATCGAATACTTGATCACTCGAGTGTCACTTCACGGCGTCATCAGCTGCGCTCAAAGGATCTGCCCTTATGTTGCTGAAGTTGTTTTTTTTTAGAAATGCATAATAAATAATAATACAGCAAGATACTCTGTTGAAATATGGGAGATGTGTGGATTATATAAACTGCAAAGATAAAATATAAATTAAAATGATTGTGACCGATGTGAAGGGGGAGGAGATTTGATGTGCGTCACGTTTAGTCGATAAAACACTTCCGCATAGGATACACCTGTGTATCCTCGCTCATGACTCCTCAGGAAGCTCCTCACTCTTCGATCCTCGATCCTCGACTCCTTACTCCTCACTCCTCGATTCTCGACTCCTCACTCCTTGATCCTCAATCTTCGATCCTCGACTCCTCACTCCTCGACTCCTCACTCCTCGATCCTCACTCCTCGATCCTCGACTCCTCACTCCTCGATCCTCGATCCTCCACTCCTCACTCCTCGACTTCTCACTCCTCAATCCTCGACTCCTCACTCCTCGACTCCTCACTCCTCACTCCTCGATCCTCACTCCTCGATCCTTGACTCCTCGATCCTCGACTCCTCACTCCTCGATCCTCACTCCTCGATCCTCGACTCCTCACTCTCCACTCCTCACTCCTCGACTCCTCGACTCCTCGACTCCTCACTCCTCGATCCTCGACTCCTCACTCCTCGATCCTCAACTCCTCACTCTCCACTCCTCACTCCTCGACTCCTCACTCTCCACTCCTCACTCCTCGACTCCTCACTCTCCACTCCTCACTCCTCGATCCTCAACTCCTCACTCCTCGACTCCTCACTCCTCGACTCCTCGACTCCTCACTCTCCACTCCTCACTCCTCGACTCCTCGACTCCTCACTCCTCGATCCTCGACTTCTCACTCCTCGATCCTCGACTCCTCACTCTCCACTCCTCACTCCTCGACTCCTCGACTCCTCACTCCTCGATCCTCGACTCCTCACTCCTCGATCCTCAACTCCTCACTCCTCGACTCCTCACTCCTCGACTCCTCACTCCTCGATCCTCACTCCTCGATCCTTGACTCCTCGATCCTCGACTCCTCACTCCTCGATCCTCCACTCCTCACTCCTCACTCCTCGATACTCGACTCCTCACTCCTCACTCCTCACTCCTCACTCCTCGATCCTCGACTCCTCACTCCTCCACTCCTCCACTCCTCACTCCTCGACTCCTCGACTTCTCACTCCTCGATCCTCAATCCTCGACTCCTCACTCCTACACTCCTCGACTCCTCACTCCTCGATCCTTGACTTCTCACTCCTCGACTCCTCACTCCTCAATCCTCGACTCCTCACTCCTCACTCTCCACTCCTCGATCCTCCACTCCTCACTCCTCACTCCTCGATCCTTGATCCTCGACTCCTCACTCCTCAGTCCTCACTCCTCGATCCTCGACTCCTCACTCCTCCACTCCTCCACTCCTCACTCCTCGACTCCTCACTCCTCGACTCCTCACTCCTCGACTCCTCACTCCTCGATTCTCGATCCTCGACTCCTCACTCCTACACTCCTCACTCCTTGATCCTCGATCCTCGATCCTCCACTCCTCACTCCTTGACTCCTCGACTCCTCGATCCTCGATCCTCGATCCTCCACTCCTCACTCCTCGACTCCTCACTCCTCGACTCCTCACTCCTCGACTCCTGACTCCTCACTCCTCGATCCTCGACTCCTCCACTTCTCACTCCTCACTCCTCGACTCCTCACTCCTCGATCCTCGATCCTCAACTCCTCACTCCTCACTCGTCGACTCCTCACTCCTCGACTCCTCACTCCTCGACTCCTCGATCCTCGATCCTCGACTCTTCACTCCTCGACTCCTCACTCCTCGACTCCTCGACTCCTCGACTCCTCGACTCCTCACTCCTCCACTCCTCACTCCTCACTCCTCCACTCCTTGATCCTCGACTCCTCACTCCTCGACTCCTCACTCCTCCACTCCTCACTCCTCACTCCTCACTCCTCGACTCCTCACTCCTCGATCCTCGACTTCTCTCTCCTCGCTCCTCGACTCCTCACTCCTCACTCCTCGACTCCTCGACTCCTCGATCCTCGACTCTTCACTCCTCACTCCTCGACTCCTTGATCCTCGATCCTCGACTCCTCACTCCTCCAGTCCTCACTCCTCACTCCTCACTCCTCGATCCTCGACTCCTCACTCCTCACTCCTCGTTCCTCGACTCCTCGCGGTGCAATTAGAGAATTGAGATGTCCTTCAAGATGGCTGTGCTCGATCGGTTTCCGGGTAATAGGATGGAGGACGGAGGAGCGAGGAGACGAGGAGGGATATTGAGAAGCACCCTTAGTATCTGCTGTTCTCACTAATAATCCTGGCTTGAGAAACGTTTAGTTTGCCAATTATTCATCAACCTCTTTATGAGACGTTTCACTCTCATCAACTCACACCTTGACTTTTTTTTGTGATTTATTTAATGTTTGAGTTTGTTTGTTTGGTGTTTATGGTGAATTGTTTTATGTAAAAATTAAATATATGCTGAGAAAAGATTTTCTTTTTGTTGATTCATGCCTACCCTGAACACAGTCTCCAGTAGAGAAGAGTGCAAAATTGATTCCTCCCTCATTCTTCTGTAGCAGGCCTGGTTTGAAATCGCTAGGACAGTTATATAATATATATATATATATATATATATATATATATATATATATATATATATATATATATATATTCACTCAAAGAGTTTAGCTTGACCTTCTGAATATTACAGTACCTGCTTCCACTTGCTATGTTTCCATCCACCTATTTTTAGCACATTTTGGGATAAAAAACGCTGGATAGAAATGCCAAGATGTGCATAAATTCTAAATATTTGCACAAAAAAGAACTGCACTCAATTGAAGTGGATACATTTTGTATTCAATAAGGAAGCATGCGCATAATCTACAATGGAAAACATTTACCGAATAAAAATCGGAAAAAAAACAAATTCCACTACAGTCATTGCACACAAGCTTCTTCATAATGGAAAAAAGATTATAAAATGTTCTTCACATGGCATCACTGTGAAAACCATCTTTTGGAACCTTTATTTTAAAAATAGGACCTTTTATGCAAAATTGACTTTTACATTGTTTTTGAACATATTTGTGTCTGCAGTGTGTGTACACAATCACTTTATTGTGGTAAAAATCCATCCACTCACGTTTGTTATTTTCCTCATAGATCTGAAACAGTGTCTCAAAATGTGCCGTTCAGGAATGTTCTCAAATGTGACATCACATATGTTTAGGCCCCGCCCACGACTGCTGACAGGCTCCTCCCTATTAGCATAGACTCCGCCCTGAGTGATCTGTGTGCCATGTTTATCTCCTCGCCAGGGCTGTGATCCCGAAAGCATCGTTAGCCAACTTTGGTCTCAAGTTCTGTCTTTATCATCAGTTCAACGAGTCGGTGTTTCCCGAAACCATCGTTCCAGCAAACATTCGCAAACAGCATCGCAAATTGTGAGTTTGGAACGACAGATCTCGACCTGTGGTTAGAAGAAGAGTTTATTGTTTTCATGACATGTGGACTCAATAAATCCTGATCTTGATCAAAATTATGAAGGTATTTTTGGTGCAAATCAACTGGACGCCTGTGACAGTGAAATTTGTAGTTGTAGAGAATAGCCACACATGTCTATCAGTAAATTGAAGAGAGAAATGTTTTAAGAGTTGCAAACTTGTAGACTTTTTTTCTCTTCCACAAACACAACACAACAGTTTCAACTTCTCAAATTCTTCATTGCAGGTGCACAAATCCTATTCTACAAATCACAAATTTAGAAACTCGTGCGCTCGCATTTTTGCTACAGTTGCTGCAGTGAATATGGTGCAAAACTTAAATGTTAAATTTAAATGTTTTTAAGGACCGCTTAAAATCGTATCTGTATTCTTTGGCTTTTTGGTACAGTAGTACATGGATGTTTTTTGTGTTTTCTTTTTTTGTCTACATGTCCGTTGGTTTCTTTTTATTGCAATGTACAGCACTTTGGAACTACAGTGGTAGTCTGTAAGGTGCTATATAAATAAATAAATAAATAAACGAATGAATGAATGAACGAACGAATGAACGAACAAAAGCACATTTACACACCCGCACCAACACATGTGAAGTCACAGAGAAATGTTGCTCATCTGCAAATCAGTGTGTGAATTCATCCATTGAGAGATGCACACTTGTAGAATATTTTCTCACATATGTCTTATATATTTTCTAGCACAAACACAAGTACATAACTACAGCTGCTTGAATCTGCTGCGACGAATCTCAAACATTGTTTTTCGCTTTCAAGGGACAAGTTTTGCGCGCTCTCCCTTTTGCACCACTGATCTATGTGAAATGTGGAGCAACAGTGAGTTGTGCGTCTGTGAGGCAGTGGGCGGAGCCGACATGAATATTCATGAGTTTCCCGGGCATGCACGTGGAACTGCTCATTTTAGTTCACGCTCCTCGTTTCTCAGCAGGTTTACTGGATTATTTAAAAAAAGGTAAATATAGTTTCAGCGGGAACTTAAAATACAATTAAAATAAAGAATAAATAAAATAAAGAAACAAAGAAAAGGGCCATAATAGGTCCCGTTTGAGAGCGTATTAAGAAGCTGTTGTGCAATGCAAAGGTTCCATGAATGTTGAAGTTTCTTAAAGAAAGAACTTTCCTTTTTAAGAGTGTGCAAGTCTTGTTTCCAAGAGGAACATCAGTCATAATTTGCATTCAGACAGAGGATTTCTGTGCAAACACTTGCTGAGCTGAAGGGCTCTCTGCATCCCAGAGCTGTGCTTAGATCACATCTACTCTTTCTGCCATTTTCTTATTTGACAAAGACAATCTTTGAGTGTTCTCTGCTCATGTTGAGCATTCAGTATCCGCTGTGAGACTCGCGCTGGAAATGACGGAGAAGTTTGTTCACTCGCAGGGATGTTTATGAGCCATTATCAGTGAAGATAATGACCGTTGCTTGACAGTAAGACAGTTAGGATATATTAGTGCACTTGGCTCTGTGAATGACTGAAAATACTGTCTAAAAGGTCGAATCTATCGATCTGCTCTACCTCCTGCTTTGAAATGAATTGATAGAGGCTCCGGCAATTAACTAAAAGCAGCAAAAGAGTGATGCAATTCATTCGTGCCTGTTTTCTCCCCATTAAATACGTTTCTGTGTGGAGGAAACCACAGGAACGTTCCCTGTACAATGCAGTTATTTAACATTATTTATTATGGAGAACGCGTACTTAACAAATTATTCATGCTAATAAGATTCTATGACAAATATGTTTAATATTATAGACAAATTGGTTCACACTGGGAGAAGATTTGTGTATTTTCTAAAGCCAACATCATTCAAAAGTCCTTCTGCAGAATTTAGAGCAAATGGAAATATGTTTGTAATCACATAAATCATTGAAACAAATTAAATTTACAACAGATTAGGAATTGCTTATTTATCAGTGGTCCCAAGCTTAAATACATAAAACATGATAAAATGATAGAAGCAGCTTTAGTATGTAGTATCTCTCTTCAAATTGTCATGTTATTTACTGTGTTCAATCATGTTTAGCCAAAATATCAAAAAGTCTTCCAGTGCCGCGTGATCACTTGCTTCCATGACTGGATAGACTTTAAAATCTGAAAATATCAGCATATGGACTGGTATGTACAGTATGCACAACTTGACATACTTGACAACAAAGATATTTTTGCATTTACTTTTAAAATGAAGAAATCTTTACAAATCTTTTTAAGTTAAGTCCAAACATTTCAAAGCAAACTTTGACCAAAAATACTTTTTTTAAACAGCAAATGTACTGTATTTATACATGAAATCCAGGAGAAATAGATGTTTTTCATTGATGTATTTCACTCATATGTGTTACATGTCTCTGTGTGTGGATAGTTATACCTTGACATGTTTTGGGGACAAATGTGTCACCAGAAGTGAGCTAAATATGACAAAAACCTTCTTTTGGGTCATCTGGGATGTTGTTACTTGTAAAAAATAAAGTTTTTGATATTAAACACTTGCACATCTTTGTAAAAGGGTTTATGTTTAAGATACATTGTATCCGTGTCTGTTTAAACCAATGTATATGCACTAAAACCAAACCTTACATTGTTTGTAATTTTTGATATGTTATGTTTGCATTTTCTATATGTTTGTATTTTTATATGACTTAGAATTGCTTAGAAATGCAGTAGACAATTAGATAATTTGCACGAGGAGTGCATGTGATGAACAGTTATTGATCTTATGGATGTATATGACCATTATATGCATGCCTGGAAATACCCACAAATACTAATTAGATCCCATCGGCTGACTTAATAAGGCCAAATGAGTCCACTATTCTCTAAAACCACAAAGCCTTCTAATCTCGCTTGACCACAAAATCTATATTTCTGAGAAAAAGCTGATGCAAATAACCGATCCAGATCCAGCCACCCATTAAACAACTTACCAAACTTTTGAGAAAAGTGATGGTGAATTTACTCGAGACATCGAGTGTCGCCGCAGACATGCAGAACATGTCACCTTAAACAGAAAGACTTGTTATTCTGACATGAAACACCTAAAGGGCTCAGAGGATCAGTGTCTGAGATTCCCAGCGCTGTAATGATCCCTCATTAGTCTGCTCCCTTCATGCACACTAGACCTTCCCTGCGCTCAGATGTCAGGTGTATGATGGTGAGCGTCACCGCTGCTCGATGAATAACTCACCGCCTGACAATCGGAAAGCAACAGCTTGTTCTTTTTGAAGCAGATCAACTGCGTTTGATGCACATTATTACAGCGCCTGTTTTTCCATGCTGATCTCGAGAGACTGACACAACTACACATGGACTGTGGATAATGTGTTTCCAGTGGACTGTAATGATATGATGTAGACGTGGGTCAGTTTAGTAAGGTGTAAGAGTCAAACTGCTGCTGTCTGAAAAACTTTGACTTGTCTTTCTAACATTAATATCATGCACTGCGGTCTGGATGTTCTGGATGTTCCTGAAAGATGCCTCTGAGGCTACGTTTACACATAGCCGGGTATTTAGAGAAATGAATACCCCCCCCCCCTCCCCTCTGTTTTCAATAATAACATCATGCACACAACCCGCATAAATTCGCCGCGAGCGCCATCATAACTATGCCAAACCTATGGGCGGCAGTGTAGGGAGAAGGATAAAGCCATGCAAGCCAATCAGAATCCTCAGAATCGACAATAGAGAACCTAAAACCATAGACATCATATAGCGACTAGATGCCCTATTGGCCGCTGTGGCGCAAGAAATGCGGCCGCCATCTTAAACAGGTCATACTCCTATTTGCGTTGCATAGCAGCAGTAGATGCCAGAGCACTGTGCAGCATATTCCTGCTCAAATCGGCGGACCATCACTCGGGGATTACTTTTCACAAGTAAGATTTAACATTTAACATTACCGTACTATTGGTTGTATTTTGTGAGTAAAATATTCAATGTGTGCTGTATCGTAGCTACGTGTATGACCTTTGCAGCAAAAAAACCCACGTGAAAATCAGTTCGGTATTCAGTGAGATATGATTAATTAAATGCGCTGGCAGCTCATTGCACCTGCCAAACAGATTACACTGAGCGGAGCGGGTGACCGGTTTAAGATGGCGGCCCGACGGCTCGTCCGCGCCAATAGGCAGTAGCGGTCGATAGGGCGTCTATCTATATCAGTGTTTCTCAACCTCTCCTGCAGGGTACCCCTGACAGGACATGTTTTTGTTTTAACCCTGAAATGGCACACCTGATTCAATTAGTCAGCTACACATTAAGCCTTTGAGCCTTTAATTAATTGAATCAGGTGTGCCATTTTAGGGTTAAAACAAAAACATGTCCTGTCAGGGGGTCCCTGCAGGAGAGGTTGAGAAACACTGATCTATATGATGTCTATGCCTAAAACCCTGTTTTCGCAGTTGACACGGCAACACATAACCGGTGTTTTCAGAAATCTCCACTTTGGCCTGAGTTTTTAGAAATAATCGTTTTCTGTGATAAAAACGGGGTTTTCGTGTAAATGAGAGGCCAAACCGCAGGGAAATATCCGCGTCTTCCCTTCGTGTAAACGGGGCCTGACAGTATACTTACGGCTGCATTTATTTGATCAAAAGTATAGTAACAACAGTAGTATTGTGAATTATTGTGAAAATGTGAATATACAGTAAAGTGTAATTTATTCCTGTGATCAAAGCTGAATTTTCAGCATCATTACTCCAGTCTTCAGTCTCACATGATCCTTCAGAAATCACTATATGATGATTTGATGCTCAAGAAACATTTATGATTATTTCTGTGGAAACTGTCCGATGTTTTCCTATTTTTCAGGATTCTCTGATGAATAGAATATTCAAAAGAACAGTATTTGTTTGACTTAGAATCTTTTGATACATTATAAATGTCTTTACTGTCACTTTTGATCAATGTAATGTCCTTGATGAATAAAAGTACTAATTTATTCAGAAATGTTACTGACCTCAAACTTTTGAACAGTAGTTGTATTCTTTAATTTGCGAGTGGTTTTCGGCTGTGAAAAGAGTATCATCTGTGTTCACAACAGCTGAGAATGTGCATTGTCACGATTAGATCCAAGGAAGACGATGATTGAAACGTAACACGTTTGTTTAATAAGTAACTCAGTTTACAACCGATGGGTGAGACAGCGTGCAACACACAAACAGTATACACTTCACACAAACAACACCAGACCCTGAACCGTTCTTCTTTTCCTTTTTGGCAGATTACTACTTTTGTATCATACCGCCACCAACTGTACAGGAGTGTGTAATACCATAAACTACTAGAGCCTAGACTTGAATTAGTTTATTTATATAAAAAAAAATATATATATATTATTTTCATTATGCCAGTATTAAGAAAAATAACGAGTCAAATCTCTCCCTGTTCTTCAAGTATATCATGTATTGAGTTCTCTCCTTCCATATCCTGCCAAATTCTTCTACTATCATTATATTTCTCACATACAAGAAGTATATGGTTTGGATCTTCTTTGTCTAGGCATTCTATGCATAAACCAGTACCTACTATTTGTAAAGTAGCATTCATTCCTGTGTGACCTAATCGAAGTCTGATATCCACTTCTTCCCTTCGATGTAAACTCAGAGAAGTAACGATTTTCCCATCACATTCTTCTGGATATTATGGTAGTGTCTAGCATTCAACTCTTCCTCCCATTCAGTGTGCCATCTTTGCATACTTTCAGATTTAATTATGGATTTGGCTTCACCCTTCCCCAGTGGAACTTTAATTCCTATATATTTGTTTTTCAACATCTTTTTCGCAGTTTTATCAGCCTCTTCGTTTCCTTCAATACCTGTATGAGCTGGAACCCAACAAAACTGAATAATGATTCCAAGGTTCCTGAGATGCAATATTAAATGTTTCATTTCAATAATCAAATCTTCCCTTAACGAGTGACCTGAATCTAGGCTATGAATCGCTGCCATGGAATCTGTACAAATCACAGCTCTCAATGCTTTAACCTCTTCAATCCACCGAAGAGCTGTTATTATCCCAGACATCTCAATAGAGTATACAGATGACCCTGAACTGAAGACAAGCAGGAACTCAAATACACAGATGATGACGAGACGATGACAGACAGCTGTGAAGAACACTAGTTTCCATGGTGATTGATGACGTGTCAGTGATCAGGTGATCAGGTGATGCAGGTGATCAGGTGATTGATGACGTGTCAGTGATCAGGTGATGCAGGTGATCAGGTGATTGATGACGTGTCAGTGATCAGGTGATGCAGGTGATCAGGTGATCAGGTGATTGATGACGTGTCAGTGATCAGGTGATCAGGTGATGCAGGTGATCAGGTGATCAGTGATCAGGTGATGACGTGTCAGTGATCAGGTGATGCAGGTGATCAGGTGATCAGGTGATTGATGACGTGTCAGTGATCAGGTGATCAGGTGATCAGGTGATCAGGTGATGCAGGTGATCAGGTGATCAGTGATCAGGTGATTGATGACGTGTCAGTGATCAGGTGATCAGGTGATGCAGGTGATCAGGTGATTGATGACGTGTCGGTGATCAGGTGATCAGGTGATGCAGGTGATCAGGTGATCAGGTGATCAGTGATCAGGTGATTGATGACGTGTCAGTGATCAGGTGATCAGGTGATGCAGGTGATCAGGTGATTGATGACGTGTCGGTGATCAGGCGATCAGGTGATCAGGTGATCAGGTGATTGATGACGTGTCGGTGATCAGGTGATCAGGTGATGCAGGTGATCAGGTGATCAGTGATCAGGTGATTGATGACGTGTCAGTGATCAGGTGATCAGGTGATGCAGGTGATCAGGTGATTGATGACGTGTCGGTGATCAGGTGATCAGGTGATTGATGACGTGTCGGTGATCAGGTGATCAGGTGATGCAGGTGATCAGGTGATCAGTGATCAGGTGATTGATGACGTGTCAGTGATCAGGTGATCAGGTGATGCAGGTGATCAGGTGATTGATGACGTGTCGGTGATCAGGCGATCAGGTGATCAGGTGATCAGGTGATCAGGTGATTGATGACGTGTCGGTGATCAGGTGATCAGGCGATCAGGTGATCAGGTGATTGATGACGTGTCAGTGATCAGGTGATCAGGTGATCAGGTGATCAGTGATCAGGTGATTGATGACGTGTCAGTGATCAGGTGATCAGGTGATGCAGGTGATCAGGTGATCAGTGATCAGGTGATCAGGTGATTGATGACGTGTCGGTGATCAGGTGATCAGGTGATCAGGTGATTGATGACGTGTCGGTGATCAGGTGATCAGGTGATCAGGTGATCAGGTGATCAGGTGCAGGTGGGACACATGAGGGATGCTGGGAAGTGTAGTGCCGTTGAGGTGACAGAGCTGGTGATCGTGATTAAGTCATGATCGTGACTTAATTACTTACAAAATAATTACATATTTAATATATTGATTAATTGTAATACATTTGATTATTTTAAAATACATTTGATTAATTGTAATATTATTAAAATTATTGTTTCATGTGATGGTGATGAGTACTTTACAGGAGCATAAGCATTTTAACATTTACTTTTAACTTTTGCAAAATGTAAAAGTTCCCGTTCAGTTTCACAGTTGTTATCAGCTGAATGCTTACAGTGAAACTGATTCAATGCAATGATGTGGTTTGAAAGGAACAGGCCTGCAATTCAAATTACCAATACTGTCACATCTGTTATAGGTTTTGCTTCATTTTCATGTTTTCATGTCTTTTATTTTTAAATAAATTAGTCATAGTAAAGTGTCTCCTGTTAATGTCATGATTCCCTTGCATCTAGGGTGACCACCATCAAACAACCCAAATGTGGGACATTATAAGTTTGTGTGGGACAATGTGGGACATGTTACCAACACTAAAACATAACCTGAAACTGTTATATAATGTTTATCTAACTTAATAAAAACATTTGTATTCTGCCTTTCAGCTGATAAAAATTCTTTGTTCTTTAGTCCCTTCCAGAAAACAGCATTACATCACAATATAACATAACATGTCTTTATTTTACATGATATTTAAATTCAACATCACTGAGGCCAAAGGCAGCGGCATCATGCAGATAACTATTTTTATCCAACTAAAATCCAACTAAATAAATAATGAACAAATAAAATATAAACCAACATGAATTTAGATCATTGACAGTCTTATATATTAAGAATATATTGAACCAAAAACTTTCATATTTTTTTTAGAAAGGATGTGAATTAAAACAACCAAAGCAGCAACAAGTTGATCAATTCTGTTAAATAAAAAAAATAATTTACAGAATTATCCATTTGTTTTCTGACAGAAACACATGAACAAATCACCGCTCCACATTTTGATTGACAGCGTCACAAGCCACTAGTGACCGTGTTTACTCCTGTGCTTTCAACCATTGGATAGGATTTTAAAAACTGCTGTTGTATTTGTGCTTCTGACGAAGCGCTGTTAAATATAGGTGAAAAACTGCGTCGCAAAAATAATAAATAAAATGCTTTCTTAAAAAGGCAAAAGAACGCATGCAAGTTTTCTTAATATGATCATTAAAAACCAACAGACTGATGAAAATGCGGGACATTTTCTCAATATGCGACGTGCGGGACGGGTGCTCACACTACTTGCAACTGGGATAGGCAAATCTTGAGATAGGCTAAACTGGGAGGAATCCACTCGTTCCCAGGAAAATAATGATGCATTTGTAGGCCACATTCAAAAGCGCTTTCGAACTGTGACGTATTCTGCCTTCGAATACAAAACAAATACAGCACGATACTCACAATAGTTTAAATGCAATTAAAATGTATAAAAACGACATGAGGCTGAGTAATTCAAGGCACAACATGGGCTTTCTTGTTGCATTTTAAAGTAGTCTCCAGTGAAGTGCTCTGGTCTGTGTGCCTTCGGTTCAGATTATATATATATATATATATATATATATATATATATATATATATATATATATACCCAGACAGCAACATAGTGTCGGCCCACATCCGGGCCACATCTGGGCCACTGGGATTCCACATGTACCAGATGTGGGCCGACACTATGTTGCTGACTGTCATGTTTAACAGTCTCTTGTCTAGCTTTGTCATCGTAACCCAAAGTTGATGAATTTTGCCAAGCGAGTTCAAGTGCTCATGTTCTTGTATTTAGTTTATAATTCAACTGAGAAGTTATTTTACTTTCTTCATTGAAAAAATGATGTCATTCCAAACCAGTAAGACTTTCGTTCATCTTCGAATCACAAATTAAGGTATTTTTAATGAAATTAAAATCTCTCAGATATTATTATGAATATCTTTGTGTCTCAAAGATTAATGAATGTCTTACGGGTTTTCAACATGAGGATGAGTAATTGATGAGAGAATGTTCATGTCTGTGTGAACTAACCCTTTAAAGGTATGACTGGGCTTTCTTGTTGCATTATAAGCCCTATTCGGACGGTAACTGTTTCTGGTCGTATGATATTTTCATCATTTACAGGGTTAGTTTGTGATTTTATTCCCGTCCGAATCCAGAATGCCAGTGTTTTTCTCCCTCCACCCGCGTAAAAATCCCTGGCCGATTTACGTACTGTTTTTTGACAAACACCAAGATTGTGTCGTGATTTAATCGAGTTTACAAGAAGAGATCACCTCAAGCTTCACTGTTTAAATCCTTTTTGATCACTGGCGAGCACCGTACAATAACTGTTGCGCTTCGCAACCATGTTCGCAACTAATACGTATGCATTGTAAAATTCTGGCGTAGGCTATTACTGAAATGCAGAAAGTATTAACAAGGACAGTATTTCATTACCGCTCAAAAGATAAAGAGTATAAAAGCAAGTAAACATTTGAAATGGGCCGTTAATATGGCAGCAATTATATAGCCTACATTAAATAAACCAAGCAGCTTTGTGTTTACCTCATGTAAATAAGAGGCTATATTTCAACTAATTTTCACATTTTTAAAATGACATGCATCATTTTGAGATAAATTACAATTACAGACAATTATTACAGTGCGTAGCCTTTATCTAATTTTTAAACAGGAGATTTAAATAATCAAATAATAAATAGGACATTAGGTTATTTTCCTATTATTAAGTTAACTATTAATTTATTCTTATTATTCCAAGCATATTACATTTTATTCACTCATGCGACTGACGACGTGAGCAGTGTGTTCCCGGGGTCATATCACAAAACTCGCTCCTCCACCGTCAATAAATCACTGAGGTGACATGCAAATGTGTTTTTACGGATGTCCACGTGAGAAACAATTACCGTCCGAAGAGGGCTATCGAGTAATCCTGCACTTCCAGGCGTCCTGCTCCTGCCGGGAAACTGCCATTGAGATGAATGGGAAAGTGGAGAGAGATTTCTCCAGGTATTATAGAGCTCCTCGGATCTCACAGTAAGAGATTGAACCATTATAAGTAAGCCTGATTGTTTGAACTCCAGGATCCACTCTACCCAATATTCCTCTCAACCTCTTGCCATCACACACTGAGATGGCCTTTTCTCCGAGTCTATTTGCCGGGGAACGAGTGGTATATCTGACCTTGTGCTCCTCAGGTCTCTATACAGACACATCTGTGCTTGCTGAACTCAAACCACACATGGACAAAACATGCGACACCTTCAGAAGATCTATTGAATTGTTGATAGTGTCTGGCATTAACAATATATAATCCATTTCTCCATACTTATTATTCTGAAGTTCTAATAAGTTACGCATACTTATAAGATGTTGATTTTCTATTAGACTGTACTTTGTGTTTAGTCATAGCAGAATAGTTAAATGTTTTATTAGTTCAAATAGGCCTACATTGAATAAATGGTTTTGCATTTCAGTCCCATTTTGCCCTCTTCCCAGCATGCACTGGGTGATGAATAATTAATCTAAGTGATACAGTTTTGATTACACTGTTGCTGATTTAGTTTTCAAGTTTAGTAACTGGTTGTTATATGATATCAGACTTAGACTTATGATATCAGCGCAAACCCTCTTTTGGTGTTTAAAAACTACTTTCAGGATTCACTAAAGACACGCAGTGAAAAATTGCACTAGAAAGGAGTGGACAGGGTTATTTTTCCTGATGTTATTGCATTTGTAGGAGTTTCTCTTTCAGACGCAGTATTTATGGGAGGAGAGTATTTAAAGGAATCACACAAGGTGATTTACTAAGGTTTGCACTAGTCAGGTGTTTGCGTTGTTATTTACCGCCCAAAAAAGCATGTCTAAACCAGACACTAATATGGCTGCTCTTGGTAGATTGTGTTGTGAACTTGTTGTGAACCAAGTTTAAGGTTTCTATGAACAACCATATAAATCTTAAAATTTGTAAGTAGTAAATAACTGATTACTAAATAGTTAATTGTTAAAGGGGTGGTATAATGCCCTTTTTAATTTTAAATCTGTCAGATTTTAATATGTAAAATTAGTCTCTGTTGTCCCCAGAGTGTGTATGTGAAGTTTTAGCTCAAAATAACCCACAGATAGTTTTTATAGCATGTTAAAATTGTCACTTATTGAGCGTGAGCAAAAACACAGTTTTTTTTGTCTGTCCCTTTAAATGCAAATGAGCTGCTGCTCCCGGCACAGGGGGCGGAGCTTGTCTGTGTGTGTGTGTGTGTGTGTGTGTGTGTGTGTGTTAACAGCTCCAATTACCTCACAAAGACACAAACTGAACATTTAACTTTTATTTAACTTAACTTTTATTTAACTGAACTTTTAGCCTTTTATGTTCAAACCGAAGTCAGACAATGATGGAGAGACTCTAGAAGAGACGACATGTAGAAGCAACAGGACATTTCTGAACGGTTAGTTGATGAATATATGCAGCTGATGTGGAGTTAACTATCTTACAGTCATTGATTAGCATATTCTGTCATGATAATCTATAAATTGTGTTCCAGGAGGCGGGGTTTATGTAAATTTTAGGGTTTGTGATGTCACTATCCTGTGAAGAACCTCATTGTAGTTCCTAACAGCCGTTTGTTGTAGTTCTACCAGAAAGACTCGGGAGATATGATGTAACAAAGCATGCATTTATTGACAGCCCAGCAAGCAATTATTTATAAAGTTCTTTGGCGTAGGCCCCGTCCGTAGTTCATGATCTGAGGGTAGCGGATCTGCATTTCCTGCCTGAAGATGAAGGCAGGGGCGCAGCAGACCCCCCCCCCCCGGAGTTATGGACAGGACCATCCTGGTGGTGGTGGGGAGGATGGAGGTAGTTGTCGCGACAGCATCTGCGAACTCAAACGTGTGTAAGTACCAATCTTTTATACAGCGAGTATAAGGACGTGATTGGATAGATGTGAAGGTAATAAGTGACGTAATAATTAAGTCTCCCTGGCAGAACTTTATCCTAAAGCTTTCATTTCTTAAAAACTTATTTCTGTCAAAGAAAATATCTCCCTTTGCTTTGAACTGTGAGCGTTGTAACTTTGCAGATGTTATTTATGCTCAAACAGCAACATTACACACTAACTAAAGTTAGAAAAGTGAAATCATAATCAACCACCCTTTAAAATTATGATAGGCTTCACATCATGGGGACTTGAAATTTTAAGTTCAGTCCACACATTTACTAAAATCATCATCATCATCATCATCATCGTCGTCATCATCATCATCATCATCTTCTCGTTTCAGTAAAAATCTGAATTTAAAATGGCAACTTATTAAATGATGATGATAAAAATAAAAACTCAGATTATTATTGTTGCTGTTGTTGTTAAATTCTTTTGTTAAATATCTAGACCGAATTTAAATATCAAGATGATGATGATGATAACATTTTTTAAGTTATGTAAATTCCTCAATCTGATGCTCTTCGCATGTCAGTCATAAATGACAGAATTTTATTTTTTTTTTGCAATGAAATGTACTATATTTTAGTTTGATAATGTTTTTTATTTAATATTTTGTATGTTCAGGGGATTTTATGATACTAAATTATATTTACACCAGCTATATTTCATGTATTCACTTTTTATCCATAGACCTGAAAATGAAATTCCCCAACTTAAACTGGTAAATCTTGAATGCTTTAAAGCAAAGACTGAAGTTTGATCTCTTTTTAAAGACGACACTTGGCAGATTATTGCTGAAGTCAAAAGACATTTAAAAAGGTGAACTAAAAAAAGTTACAGACTTTTATGTTTATTGTTATGAAAAATCACAAATCACAAAAGAATATTTTTTAATTTTATATGAAAATATATATTTTCAGAAACATGTTTTAATCTAAAACTGCAAGAAAATTAAAGCCATAAATCTAAACAAGCTGTGCTCCAAATTCAAGCTTGATATCTCAAAAAATGAGTTTTCAGTGAGATGTTGTTCGGCCGCAGTACCAAACGCTTCCACTAGAGGAAATCAGTCTCTATTCATCTACAATGCGGTACAAGTGAGACTATTTTTAAAAGAGTGTGTGTGTGTGTGTGTGTGTGTGTGTGTGTGTGTGTGTGTGTGTGTGTGTGTGTGTGTGTGATACAGTATAGATTGATACTGTGAAGCAACTTTGAAACAATCTGTATTGTGAAAAGCGCTATATAAAAAAATATATTTGACTTGACTTGACTTGTGTCTATGTGTGTGTGTGTGTGTGTGTGTGTGTGTGTGTGTGTGTGTTTATTTCGTACCATTCCGTCATAATTTTTGTCGGCAGAGCACCAGAAGTCTTCAACCCTCTACAAGACGCTCCAGTCTTCAGTAAAGCACTGTAACGGGCTCTGCTATAAGAGCTGGAGGTTATTCGTATGCATAGCTCTGACAGGGACTCATCTGTCTACATGAACTCAGATTCATCGTGCTGGCGGAGATGAGAACAGGTGCACCTTCAGTACACACACTCTTTCTGACGCCACAGTTGTGTGTGATGAATCCCTCAGTGTTACGAGCGACAGAGGTCAGATGTTATAACTCATTCTCCGGCTCAGACAGTGATCTCGGTGTGTTTTACGGTGTCAGTAATGCTTTCTCTCAGGCCACAGCACTGAGTCTGAGAGCATTAATCCGGCTGACTCACGGTGTGTGTATAAATTATTTCTTTTAATCTACTAAAGCTGCGGTGGCAACAGAGAGGAATCACTAATTCTCCCTCATTATAAATCAAGCGGCTGCTATAGAGAGGGTCAGATTGGCTGAGATACACTCGTTCTCTTAGTTGGGTTGAATCGCACTAGAGTTGGTTTTCCCCTTGGTGCGGTTTGTTTGGGCTGGTGTGAAAGGAGCAATCGCTCTCGGGTGCGCACCAGAAGCGGACCAAATCGAGGAGGTCTCGGTACGCTTTCAAGCGAACTCTGGAGCGGTTTGTTTGTGGTGAGAACGTGATCCGACCTCGAACAGACCCAACCGCCAAAGAACTGCGCATTTTTGGACTAAACCAGCTGCCGTAGTCAAACAAAATTATTATTTAGATTGTCAATAGCGCTCCCTTTAAGCCATGACTGATTTACCGCGTTCTCTCACTAAAATCTCATCATAAACACTGAAGTTGTCCGCACTGCACAGTGAATCTCTTATTTATATCACGTCTAGACTTTGTTGTTTATGAGGGGATTTGCGAAAGGATAAAGCTCGTGCTGATTCTGAACACACACTGTGAGCGAATTCTCCGCATGTCTGCCCGGATTTTCCTCTTTACTTCCGGGAGTTCTGTGGGAATTTTCCCGCGTGTTAATTCTGACCAATTTAAGTGCAGTTGTGGAAATATATTCAAAACACATCTGGCCAATGAGTGATGTGGATGTTGTCACGTGACTGCATTTTGGTTCGTTTCATCAACTCATCAACTGATTCGGACCAGAGCAATCAGTGTGTGTGAAAAGGAACCAAAACGCCTGAAAATTATATAAAAGTATAATTTTTCGCCCTTCCAGAACAGATGAACCGAACTACAGGTGTGAAAGCACCCTTACACTCGTTCTCTCACACTCGTTCTCTCACACTCGTTCTCTCACACTCGTTCTCTCACATTCGTTCTCTCACACTCGTTCTCTCACACTCGTTCTCTCACACTCGTTCTCTCACATTCGTTCTCTCACACTCGTTCTCTCACACTCGTTCTCTCACACTCGTTCTCTCACACTCGTTCTCTCACACTCGTTCTCTCACACTCGTTCTCTCACATTCGTTCTCTCACACTCGTTCTCTCACACTCGTTCTCTCGCACTCGTTCTCTCACATTCGTTCTCTCACATTCGTTCTCTCACACTCGTTCTCTAACACTCGTTCTCTAACACTCGTTCTCTCACACTCGTTCTCTCACACTCGTTCTCTCACACTCGTTCTCTCACACTCGTTCTCTCACACTCGTTCTCTCACACTCGTTCTCTAACACTCATTCTCTCACACTCGTTCTCTCACACTCGTTCTCTCACACTCGTTCTCTCACACTCGTTCTCTTACACTCGTTCTCTAACACTCGTTCTCTTACACTCGTTCTCTTACACTCGTTCTCTCACACTCGTTCTCTCACACTCGTTCTCTCACACTCGTTCTCTCACACTCGTTCTCTCACACTCGTTCTCTTACACTCGTTCTCTAACACTCGTTCTCTTACACTCGTTCTCTTACACTCGTTCTCTTACACTCGTTCTCTCACACTCGTTCTCTTACACTCGTTCTCTCACACTCGTTCTCTCACACTCGTTCTCTCACACTCGTTCTCTAACACTTGTTCTCTCACACTCGTTCTCTTACACTCGTTCTCTCACACTCGTTCTCTTACACTCATTCTCTAACACTTGTTCTCTTACACTCGTTCTCTTACACTCGTTCTCTTACACTCGTTCTCTAACACTGGTTCTCTAACACTCGTTCTCTTACACTCGTTCTCTCACACTCGTTCTCTCACACTCGTTCTCTCACACTCGTTCTCTCACACTCGTTCTCTCACACTCGTTCTCTAACACTTGTTCTCTTACACTCGTTCTCTTACACTCGTTCTCTCACACTCGTTCTCTTACACTCATTCTCTAACACTTGTTCTCTCACACTCGTTCTCTTACACTCGTTCTCTCACACTCGTTCTCTAACACTTGTTCTCTTACACTCGTTCTCTCACACTCGTTCTCTTACACTCCTTCTCTAACACTTGTTCTCTCACACTCGTTCTCTTACACTCGTTCTCTTACACTCGTTCTCTAACACTCGTTCTCTTACACTCGTTCTCTTACACTCGTTCTCTCACACTCGTTCTCTCACACTCGTTCTCTCACACTCGTTCTCTCACACTCGTTCTCTCACACTCGTTCTCTTACACTCGTTCTCTAACACTCGTTCTCTTACACTCGTTCTCTTACACTCGTTCTCTTACACTCGTTCTCTCACACTCGTTCTCTTACACTCGTTCTCTCACACTCGTTCTCTCACACTCGTTCTCTCACACTCGTTCTCTCACACTCGTTCTCTAACACTTGTTCTCTCACACTCGTTCTCTTACACTCGTTCTCTCACACTCGTTCTCTTACACTCATTCTCTAACACTTGTTCTCTTACACTCGTTCTCTTACACTCGTTCTCTTACACTCGTTCTCTAACACTGGTTCTCTAACACTCGTTCTCTTACACTCGTTCTCTCACACTCGTTCTCTCACACTCGTTCTCTCACACTCGTTCTCTCACACTCGTTCTCTCACACTCGTTCTCTAACACTTGTTCTCTTACACTCGTTCTCTTACACTCGTTCTCTCACACTCGTTCTCTTACACTCATTCTCTAACACTTGTTCTCTCACACTCGTTCTCTTACACTCGTTCTCTCACACTCGTTCTCTAACACTTGTTCTCTTACACTCGTTCTCTCACACTCGTTCTCTTACACTCATTCTCTAACACTTGTTCTCTCACACTCGTTCTCTTACACTCGTTCTCTTACACTCGTTCTCTTACACTCGTTCTCTAGCACTGGTTCTCTAACACTCGTTCTCTTACACTCGTTCTCTCACACTCGTTCTCTCACACTCGTTCTCTCACACTCGTTCTCTCACACTCGTTCTCTCACACTCGTTCTCTCACACTCGTTCTCTTACACTCATTCTCTAACACTTGTTCTCTTACACTCGTTCTCTTACACTCGTTCTCTTACACTCGTTCTCTCACACTCGTTCTCTCACACTCGTTCTCTCACACTCGTTCTCTCACACTCGTTCTCTTACACTCGTTCTCTTACACTCGTTCTCTCACACTCGTTCTCTTACACTCGTTCTCTCACACTCGTTCTCTCACACTCGTTCTAGTTCTTTCACTTCACAGAAACAGGATTTTTAAATCTAAATATCTTGGGTAGGATATTCTCAGAGATATATTCCCTAAAAATCAAGCCTTATCTTATCTTACACTCTTTTATATGGAACCTATTCAATATTGCAGAGATGAATATGGAATGTTCTCAATAATACATAATTCTCACACATCCATGCATTATTTCATATAGTTTTTATGACTATTATTTTTAAAAAGTAATAAGAATGAGAATGTGTGTCCAAACTTTTGACTTATAAGAACTGCTAAACAAGAAATGTATTTCATGCTGGAAGCAAATCCAACTGTAATTTACAGATAACGTGTTTTATGTGTCTTGAGTGTGTGTTAGACTTTGATATTGAAATATGCACAGAAAACTATCAGTCTGGACATAAAAGTTCTGTGAGGAGAAAGTGTCTGTAGTTCCAGTGAGACTGTGATAAAGCAGAACTGATGCTGTTATATGAACTAATATAGTGGTTACGTTTACTTCCACTGTTTTATCAACATCTGTGCACTAATAAATGTGAAATATATTTCTTCTGTACCATTAAAAATAATAATAAAAAAGAAGCTCCAGCATGATTTATGATGATCTGGTCTACAGAAAACGACATGGTGTTTCAAGTAAAGGTTTTCGCTTAAAGCCCAAAAGTGAAAAAGCAAGAGCTCATATATTACAAGTAATGAAATAAAGTAGAAATATATTTCTTGTATATAGAGAAGCATCTAGATGCTGGGTAGATCTGGAATTGGGTGTTAAAGGGTTAAATGACAACACTATAAAGTTTATTTTTTTAACATTAGTTAAGATTAACTAACAGTGAATAACACTTCTAAAGCATTTATTATTCTTATTTAATGTTAATCTCAACATTTACTAATATATTTTCAAGACTTGTATCTTTTGACTTTAGTTAATGCACTGTGAACTAACATGAACATTTTTATTAACTAACATTAACAAAGTTAATAAATGCTGTTAATTCATGTTCATTTATGCATTAACTAATGTTAATAAATTATGGTAAAGTGATACCAATTAAATAAACATTCAAATGCATCACAATAGACCATCACTAGTGAATTGTATTGAGAATTAGACTAAATGCTAAATACGTATATTCATATTTCTCTTAAACTTTATTATATTTGATTATATTAAAGATTGTTGTATGGAATGCATATGTTCAGGACTGACACATTGCCATGACAACAGTCAAAATGAACTGTAAAATGATCATTGATGCTGCATCTGTGTGTATCATAAACATAATGACAAAGCAGATGTAGAAACATTATTAATAACCTTATAGGGAAAGATGGGGTTAAACTCACTCCACTAGTTTCTCTTCCTACAGTGCAAAAATACTAACAACAATAAGATCAAAAGAAAAATAAATAAACCATAATATATATAGAAAAACATGAATATAAATAAGATCAATATATGATAATGTCTGGGTAAATCTGGCTCATTTAACCCTTTACGGGCGCAGTGAAAGAGTGTCTGTGACTCACAGAAAACATGCGATCTTGTGTTTGTTTGCTGCAGGACGGCAGTGTGTCACGAGCCTGAAAGACCAGCTGTCTACACACATCTAAAGCAGAAGAAAACATCCGCATCTCTACAAGAAACCCGATCACACAGACATGAAGCAGAAGAGAGAGAGAAGGAGGAACGTACATTAACATCACCGTGCCTTGATCTAATTCATTCACATTACTTTACAGCAAATTACTTACATAAATCAGGGTCAGTAAATAAAAGTTATTGGTCTTTTCTCCTCTATTGTGTCGTATATCGAGAGAAACGCTTCTGGAACA
>JAPDVR010000023.1:36242894-36380394 GCA_026230005.1 Gila orcuttii
AAAGAAAAAAAAGTTTGTCTTGTAATATTTGAACAAAATAATACCTTGCTCTGCTTCTGTTGACGTCCAAGACCAGTTTACAGAATATATCCCAGTCCTGATCCACAAAAAGAAATAAAGATCATGTTGTGAACACTTCATGTTGATTCAGGCTGATATGGTGTAATTGGAAATCATTTATGTGACTCATTAAATATGAACAGAGATGTTTTTGGATAGATTTTGTATTTTTAAGTTCAAAATGAAACAAAATTATAATAGTTTGGTGAATTGTGTGAGGTAATTGGCCATTATAGAGTGTAGAGGTGAAGTTGCATTAATAAGCGGATCTCTACTCTTCCACTCACTGCACCAATAGGAAAATCACGTATTACGCTCAAATGCCCTCATGAGATGCCAAATGAAATGTAAAATCTCGCCCGCACCTGATTCATTACGCAGTCACTGAAGTACAAGCGTCATTTTCTGAAGTGCCTTCGTGCAAATGGACCAAAAACAGACATTTTAGAAGACATTGTGACAATATGAGCCAATCCCACTAACAGAAATACAATAAGTGTGTTTAATAACCAAGTATCAGATTCAGTTCTAAGATGTTCGTTCTGTGTAAATGAAATGCCACTCCAGAGCAACTTTGATTTGAGTTCGTATGATTCATGTAGAAATCAATAACGCTACACTATAAGCTTGTTTTGTCATGCATGTAAATAATGCAAGTGTTTTGTTTTTGTGTTGTGGTTGAATTCAGAATTATTTGAGGTGCATGATGTTATTTATTTATTTATTTTTGATTTGCAGATGAACAGATACACTATAATTAAAATCAGATAATTACTCTCGGTTCATTCTCAAAGAGGCATTTTTCATTTTATTATTATTATTTATTTATTTATTGTTTATGTAAAGAACACACATTTGAACAGTATATTGTGATGTTTTTAAATCATGCATTGGGAAGAAAAAAAGTGTTGGAGAATTCTGACATTACGAAAGTTGCACTTTGAGTGAAAAGCATCTTTTGTTTGGACCTGTACAATTTAAATGCACATATATTGATTTTAAGCACAAAAAGCATAAAAAAAATCAATATATGTACATAATATTTATAAAATATCCCCACACTTGGGCTGGTTTCACAGACAGGGGTTAGATTAAGCCAGGATTAACCTTATGTGACAAAACAATGGCAGTGACATATGCATCATTGCAAGTCACTTTCAGTTACAGCTCAAAAACAGCTCAAACATGCAGTTAGTCCTGGACTAGCTTAAGCCTTGTCTGTGAAACCAGGATTAGTGTTGTTTGAAAACAATATTCAGTATATAGAAAAGTCTGGGTTCAATGAGAGTTTTTGTTGTTGTTTTTAAATAAATTTTTACTCAGCAACAACTCATTCAACTGATAAACAGTAGTAAACTTTTACATTGTTCTCTAATTAAACTTAATGAAAATAAAAGTTTCCAGAAATAATCTGAAGCAGCACAACTGTTCTCTGTGAAAGCTTGTTTCCACCACAAAATAAAACATTTTAAAAGATAATTGCGACTTTTTATCTTGCAATTGCGAGCTTACATCTCGCAATTCTGACTTTATTTCTCAGAATTGCTTGATATAAAGTCGGAATTGTGTTATAAAATCAGAATTGTGAGATATAAACTCAAATGCGAGAAATAAACTTGCATTTCTGACTTTTTTTCTCACAATTCTGAGTTTTTTTCTCGCAATTGTGAGTTTTTAACTCGTAAATGCGGCTTTATATCATGCAATTCTGAGGGGGAAAATTGTGAGACAAAAAGTTGCACTTACTTTTTTTATTTTTTATTAATGATCACATTAGAATGATTTCTGAAGGATCATGTGTCACTGAAGACTGGAGTAATGATGCTGAAATACAGTATTACTGTTACAATTGCATGTTACGGAATGAGAGTCGGGCAACAGAGATGAATGCAAACAGGAAGTTTATTGACAACAACAGGGCTGGTGAACGGGAGGCAGGTGAGTGGAAGTGCAATGCTTGATTGGAGAGTGGTGTGCTGGCAGTGAAAGGAATGTGTCTTCTTACAGGGATGGTGGTGGATCGATGGAGACGTGGAGAGATGAGATGCAGGATCGCTGGAGACTTGGAGAACGCTGGAGACTTGGAGAACACTAGAGACGTGGAGAGATGAGATGCTGGATCGCTGGAGACTTGGAGAATGCTGGAGAATTGGACACGTGGAGAGATGAGATGCAGGATCGCTGGAGACTTGGAGAACGCTGGAGACTTGGAGAACACTAGAGACGTGGAGAGATGAGATGCAGGATCGCTGGAGACTTGGAGAATGCTGGAGAATTGGAGACGTGGAGAGATGAGATGCAGGATCGCTGGAAACTTGGAGAACGCTGGAGACTTGGAAAACGCTGGAGACTTGGAGAACGCTGGAGACTTGGAGAACGCTGGAGACTTAGAGAACGCTGGAGACTTGGAGAACGCTGGAGACTTGAAGAACGCTGGAGACTTGAAGAGCGTTGGAGACTTGGAGAACGCTGAAGACTTGGAGAACGCTGGAGACTTGGAGAACGCTGGAGACTTGAAGAGCGCTGGAGACTTGGAGAACGCTGGAGACTTGGAGAGCGTTGGAGACTTGGAGAGCATTGGAGACTTGGAGAGCGTTGGAGACTTGGAGAACGCTGGAGACTTGGAGAACGCTGGAGACTTGGAGAACGTTGGAGACTTGGAGAACACTGGAGACTTGGAGAATGCTGGAGACTTGGAGAACGCTGGAGACTTGGAGAGCGTTTGAGACTTGGAGAACGCTGGAGACTTGGAGAACGCTGGAGACTTGGAGAACGCTGGAGACTTGGAGAACGCTGGAGACTTGGAGAACGCTGGAGACTTGGAGAACGCTGGAGACTTGGAGAGCGTTGCAGACTTGGAGAACGCTGGAGACTTGGAGAACGCTGGAGACTTGGAGAGCGTTGGAGACTTGGAGAATGCTGGAGACTTGGAGAACGCTGGAGACTTGGAGAACGCTGGAGACTTGGAGAGCGTTGGAGACTTGGAGAACGCTGGAGACTTGGAGAACGCTGGAGACTTGGAGAACACTGGAGACTTGGATAGCGTTGGAGACTTGGAAAACGCTGGAGACTTGGAGAACGCTGGAGACTTGGAGAGCGTTGGAGACTTGGAGAGAGTTGGAGACTTGGAGAACACTGGAGACTTGGAGAGCGTCGGAGACTTGGAGAACGCTGGAGACTTGGAGAGCGTTGGAGACTTGGAGAACGCTGGAGACTTGGAGAATGCTGGAGACTTGGAGAACGCTGGAGACTTGGAGAGTGTTGGAGACTTGGAGAACACTGGAGACTTGGAGAGCACTGGAGACTTGGAGAACGCTGGAGACTTGGAGAGCGTTGGAGACTTGGAGAACGCTGGAGACTTGGAGAACGCTGGAGACTTGGAGTACGTTGGAGACTTGGAGAGCGTTGGAGACTTGGAGAACGCAGGAGACTTGGAGAACGCTGGAGACTTGGAGAAAGCTGGAGACTTGGAGAGCGTTGGAGACTTGGAGAGCACTGGAGACTTGGAGAACGTTGGAGACTTGGAGAGCGTTGCAGACTTGGAGAACGCTGGAGATTTGGAGAACGCTGGAGACTTGGAGTACGTTGGAGACTTGGAGAGTGTTGGAGACTTGGAGAACGCAGGAGACTTGGAGAACGCTGGAGACTTGGAGAAAGCTGGAGACTTGGAGAGCACTGGAGACTTGGAGAACGTTGGAGACTTGGAGAGCGTTGGAGACTTGGAGAGCGTTGGAGACTTGGAGAACGCAGGAGACTTGGAGAACGCTGGAGACTTGGAGAAAGCTGGAGACTTGGAGAGCGTTGGAGACTTGGAGAGCACTGGAGACTTAGAGAACGTTGGAGACTTGGAGAGCGTTGCAGACTTGGAGAACGCTGGAGACTTGGAGAACTATGGAGACTTGGAGTACGTTGGAGACTTGGAGAGCGTTGGAGACTTGGAGAACGCAGGAGACTTGGAGAACGCTGGAGACTTGGAGAAAGCTGGAGACTTGGAGAGCGTTGGAGACTTGGAGAGTGTTGGAGACTTGGAGAACGTTGGAGACTTGGAGAACGCTGGAGACTTGGAGAGCGCTGGAGACTTGGAGAACACTAGAGACTTGGAGAATGCTGGAGAATTGGAGACGTGGAGAGATGAGATGCAGGATCGCTGGAGACTTGGAGAACGCTGGACACTTGGAGAATGCTGGAGAATTGGAGACGGGGAGACGGGGAGAGATGAGATGCAGGATCGCTGGAGACTTGGAGAACGCTGGAGACTTGGAGAATGCTGGAGAATTGGAGACGTGGAGAGATGAGATGCAGGATCGCTGGAGACTTGGAGAACGCTGGAGATTTGGAGAATGCTGGAGAATTGGAGACGTGGAGAGATGAGGTGCAGGATCGCTGGAGACTTGGAGAACGCTGGAGACTTGGAGAACGCTGGAGACTTGGTGAATGCTGGAGAACTGGAGAAGTGGAGAGATGAGATGCAGGATCGCTGGAGACTTGGAGAATGCTGGACACTTGGAGAATGCTGGAGACTTGGAGAATGCTAGAGAGTTGGAGACGTGGAGAGATGAGATGCAGGATCGCTGGAGACTTGGAGAACGCTGGACACTTGGAGAATGCTGGACACTTGGAGAATGCTGGAGAATTGGAGACGTGGAGAGATGAAATGCAGGATCGCTGGAGAATTGGAGAACGCTGGACACTTGAAGAACGCTGGACATTTGGAGAATGCTGGAGAATTGGAGACGTGGAGAGATGAGATGCAGGATCGCTGGAGACTTGGAGAACGCTGGAGACTTGGAGAATGCTGGAGAATTGGAGACGTGGAGAGATGAGATGCAGGATCGCTGGAGACTTGGAGAACGCTGGAAACTTGGAGAACGCTGGAGACTTGGAGAACGCTGGAGACTTGGAGAACGCTGGAGACTTGGAGAATGCTGGAGAATTGGAGACGTGGAGAGATGAGATGCAGGATCGCTGGAGACTTGGAGAACGCTGGAAACTTGGAGAACGCTGGAGACTTGGAGAACGCTGGAGACTTGGAGAACGCTGGAGACTTGGAGAATGCTGGAGAATTGGAGAACGCTGGAGACTTGGAGAACGCTGGAGACTTGGAGAATGCTGGAGAATTGGAGACGTGGAGAGATGAGATGCAGGATCGCTGGAGACTTGGAGAATTCTGGAAACTTGGAGAACGCTGGAGACTTGGAGAACGCTGGAGACTACGCTGGAGACTTGGAGAACGCTGGAGACTTGGAGAATGCTGGAGAATTGGAGACGTGGAGAGATGAGATGCAGGATCGCTGGAGACTTGGAGAACGCTGGAAACTTGGAGAATGCTGGAAACTTGGAGAACGCTGGAGACTTGAAGAACGCTGGAGACTTGGAGAACGCTGGAAACTTGGAGAACGCTGGAGACTTGGAGAACGCTGGAGACTTGGAGAACGCTGGAGACTTGGAGAATGCTGGAGAATTGGAGAACGCTGGAGACTTGGAGAACGCTGGAGACTTGGAGAATGCTGGAGAATTGGAGACGTGGAGAGATGAGATGCAGGATCGCTGGAGACTTGGAGAATTCTGGAAACTTGGAGAACGCTGGAGACTTGGAGAACGCTGGAGACTTGGAGAACGCTGGAGACTTGGAGAACGCTGGAGACTTGGAGAATGCTGGAGAATTGGAGACGTGGAGAGATGAGATGCAGGATCGCTGGAGACTTGGAGAACGCTGGAAACTTGGAGAATGCTGGAAACTTGGAGAACGCTGGAGACTTGAAGAACGCTGGAGACTTGGAGAACGCTGGAAACTTGGAGAACGCTGGAGACTTGGATTTTGTGCCTCTTTGAGATGATGCACCACAAGACGATGTTCACTTGCAGAGCGCAAGTTTCTGGATGGCACGTAAGTCTGAAGTAATGAGTTTAGGTAGGAGGGAGCAGAGCCAGTGATTGTTCTGTAGGCAAACGTCAGTGACTTGAATTTGATGCGAGCAACTGGCAACCAGTGCAATTTTGTGAGGAGAGGAGTGAAGTGTGCCCTCTTTGGCTCGATGAAGACCACTCTAGGTGCAGCATATTGGATAAGTTGCAGAGGTTTGACGGTTTGACAGTGCAAGCTGGAAGACCAGCCAAGAGAGCATTACAATAGTCTAGATAGAACAAGCGCTTGGACAAGGAGTTGTGTAGCATGCTCTGATAGGAAGGGCCTGATCCTCCTAATGTTGTATAAGGCACATCTGCAGGACTGGGCAGTTCTAGCAATGTGGTCTGTGAAGTTCAATTGATCATCTATCACAACTCCAAGGTTCCTGGCTGACCTTAATGGAGTTATGGATGACGAACTTAGCTGAATGGAGAAGTTGTGATGAAGTGTTGGGTTGGCCAGGACCACAAATAGCTCTGTCTTCGCAAGGTTTAGTTGAAGGGGGTGGTCCTTCATCCAGCCAGAAATGTATGTATGAAAAGCCATGTTTCTGAATCACATATCCTAGTGATGTCATGTAGATGGAGAAGAGGAGTGGTCCAAGCACTGAGCCCTGAGGTACGCCAGAAGCTAGATGTTGGGTCTTAGACACCTCACCCCTCCACGACACACTAAAGGACCTACCCGAGAGGTAATACTTGAACTATTGGAGTGCGGTTCCCGGTCTTGTCTTAGGACAACTTTGATGAACTTTTTGATCCACTTCAAATGTTGACTACTGTATATACTGTATATAATTGCTGAATTGCTGATTTCAACTAGTCAAAACAAACTATGTGTAAGCTATGTGCTAGTGCTAGAAAAAAACTAATGCATTTCACAGAGATCAAGGCAATGGCAAAGGCATACCTCCAGCATGGAAGTAATGCGTCATGTGAACATGAGGAACATGAGGACTAAAGCACAGGAATGATGAAGAGAACAGCAGCCACCTCTCTTACACTGGCTGAAGGTTCAGTGTGTGTGATGTGATGGAAACTCTCCAGTGTGGATCAGTCTCGCTGGACCAGCACATTATTCCTCAACTTTTGACATTAAGGGACAAAAACACAGATTTGAAGGAAATCTTTACATTGATAGCAGTTAGCCTGTTGATTATCGAGTACTTATCGCACACATCGGATGTTCAGTGTCTGCTCTGTTGGTGTAATCCTTTAAAACGATTAGGAAGAATTGTTGCGAGTTTGGCGGCGTGCCTCTCCAAACCCTCACAGGGAAACAGCAATTATCATATTTAAGAGACACTGGCTAATGGATGCAAAGACAAACCAGACTCTTTTTTATTGTATTTTTTTACTGCACTGCAGTTGTGCTGATCTTCAGTATCTCATCAGAATCAGTACAGATGTTAAAGTAACGTTAGTCCCAAACGGCAGTCTGTTCACTGGCCGTCTGATGCATACAGATTGTTCTTGTGCAACCCAAAGTTCACTGAGAAACAACATTTCTTTACAAGTTTTGATATAGGATCACACCTACATTTTTGTACAGTTCGCTGAAAAAATTATTTGCATACACCAGATTTGTGAGCACCTAAATAGCACATAAAAACAAAAAGATCTGTTTGATTGCTTAATATTTGTGATGGGAGAAACTTTGAATCATTTGAACCAATTGCTTCAAAAAATGAAAAAGAAATATAAAAACACCTTTAACAAACCAATTGCAAATATTTATTGAAAGTGTAATGCAATTAACAAAGATCTATTACAATTGAATAAGAAGTGTCTGTATAATATGTGTTATTTTATTTATTTGAAGAGTCTACAAATTTATTCAACTTATATAATAAAATATATAACTTATATAATTTTTTATAAAATATAAAAATACTCTGGTTCATGGGTTCACAGAGATCTTCACACTCTAGTGGTGAACCATTGATATTTCGAAACATTTTAAAACGTAACAAAGCCTTGTTTACTGAAATCACGTGACTTTGTCAGTTTGATACACACTCAGAATCACTGGTTTGAAACAAATGATTCAGAAAGGTTTCGAATCTTCACAAAGCGTGTTTATACATCCATCAGCTGCTCTCTTCTATGAATGAGAGGTTCTGGCCAGGATAATACAGTGTGGAGAACACGAAGGTCAAAAGACTGTTTATATTCAAGGTTAACTTGGTTTTAAAGAATATGTTCAATATAGCCAGGCCTTTATACAGGTAATTCATCAGCCAGAGAAAGGTCACAAGTATAGTGCACATCCCTATAACGACCCAGCTAACTGTTCTAAGAACGCTTTGCTGATGTTCCCATTGAAAAAGAAAAAGTTATTTCCCAATGTTTTTTTTTTTTAAGTTTTAAGTGTTTTTCTTGTTTATATGAATGTTAAGGGAACAGGGCATTGTATCATTCTTCACACAGTATGAGAAACTTACTTTTGAATGTTCTCTGAACGTCCTGAAACAAGAAGTTACATTTAAATAAAGAACTTTTGACAACATTATTGAAGACCAGAAACGTTAAACACACAATCCTATTGACGTTACTGGGAGAACATTTGTTCATAACTTTGAAAAAACATTGTGAGAACATTCTCTGTTAGCTGTATGAATACATGCACATCTTCATTATTACAATTTATTGCATGTTGAAGATGATTTAAAGCTTTTGAATGCTTTTGTAAAGCTATGAATTGAGGTGTAATTGGGAATGTAATAATTGTAACTGATGTCTTTATTGGTTAAAGTGACTAGTGAAACGTGTTTAGTTCTGTGTTTCTGTATTTGGGTTCATGTTTAGTGGTCATGTGTTTGGTCTTGTGGTTTTGTAATGTTCTTGGTTAATTGTTCCCTGCGTGTTAATATTCTTCCCAGGTGTTTCCCATTGACCACACCCTCTCGTTATCATGTTAACTTATTTAAGCCTGTGTGTCTTGTGTAATCTTGGTGAGTGCTTAATGTTTGTGAGCTGGTTGTTCTGTCCTGACCTTGTTTCTTGTTCCTGAGTTCATGTTTCTGTAGTTAGAGTTTGTATGTTTAATAAATACTGCAAATGGATCCTACTCTCTTGTTCACTTCAACCGGCCGTGACAACTAGTGTATAATGTACTCTGCCTATAAGATGCAATGCTATTTCTTTTGTCCACAGAATTGGGTAAAACTTTATTTTACAGTGTCCTTGTTACATATGTTACATGTACTTACCACAATAATAACAATAAATTATGCATAATTACATGCAAATAACCCTCAACCAAATCCTAATCCTAACCTAACCCTATAGTAAGTACATGAAGTTGCTTAATATTACTCAGTACTTAAATATATAATTACACTGTAACACTGACTCCTTAAAATAAAGAGTAACCCAAGATTGCACATTAAAGCCAGCACAGTTTGCGGTTGATCCCAAAGTGATTATTTTCCCTGCAGTTTTCTTTTATGATTTCACCCCAGTTTCCTTTTTCTTTTGAGTTCTAAAGGCATTTACGGCTATCTTAAAATTATTCAAACATAATTGCAGATCCAGTGGTCTTTCAGACATTTAGTCCCACACAATATCAATGGCATCAAAAGCCATGTAATCAGGATACAGGTTTATGTAATCATTATCTCGGGATCATGCTGATGTATAGAACAACATGGCTTTTCTGAAGTTAAATTTATCCAAAACGCTGCAGAAGCCATTTGATTTGGTGTGCATTTCTTATCACGAGTTTAATGTGCTGTGACATATAATGCAAATGTCAATGATGTCTCTGTGGCGCATAATTACTGATTTATACTTTAATCACACCCTTTTCCTGTTACATCATGTGCTTTCATGCAAAGATAAAGGCACTCGGATAGAACGAATCCAGTTTCTGATATGTGTTTCTGCATGAATGCTCATCTAATTTTCCTCATATACTTTCGACATTGACTACAAAAATGGCTATGAATTTATACATAAGCCAGAGCAGATCTCATAACCGAACGACCTCTCTGAAGCCCTGCCGTGCGTTTGATGGATTGAGCATATCAGGGAATGTGTATTCGTGCTCCCATTCAAATACTTATCCTAATAATTAGGTGATAAATGAGGTCTGTTGCTCCCATTGATATTCTCCATCCCTTTTATAATGCTGCACCTGAGTTGCCATGGTGATAGAGCTCAATGGCAGAGAGTGAGCCGTACTGCAACCGCAAGATGCAGGAATCCTGAAAGAGACCCAGATGAACGCGGTTTGGAAGAAGCAAACTATTTTTGTCAAACCTGATTGTTTTATTGTCCCTTAACCGTGGCATTTCAATGTCCATGGATTCCCTTATCAGTGATCTGTCTGGAAAATCTAATTTCATATCGCTCGCAGGTGTTCCTTTGTCCTTGTGCTTCAGAAGTGTTTCTCAACTAATATAATATACAATAGTCACATTTCTGCTGAAACACCAATGTCAAGTCCTCCAGAATAGACAATCTCTCCAATGATGACAAAGAAATCTTTTATGGGATTTTTGGGTGATTTTGTAAAGTATACCTCTACAGCTCTGAAGGAAAACTAAACAATCATTCATATTTAGGGCAGTAAAATAAAGCTTAATTTCTTTTAAAAATGGGCTGTTGAAATCCAATGCATCCAGTGAAATCCTTATATTCTGTTACTGCTAGTAATACATTTTAATAACAATAACAATAAAATAATAAATTATATTTCACATTAATTAAATGTTAATATATTCCACACAGGCTGAAGCTGACATGACATGACTTGACTGGATAGTCCTTTTTTTCCCACAAACCGAACCGTACCGAAACCATAACCGTGATATAAACATAACCTGATATATACTAAAGGAATTCATATGCTTATGAATAGTTCTCAAAGTATTTTGATGTCAGCGATCGGTCTGTGCAGCGCCGCTTGAAGTCGAACACACCGATTGAGGACTAAACACAAGGTAAAGAAAGCACATGACACAATCACATGGGGCGAGGGAATCACATGACACATGCAGGAACCATGACTATGAGACATTTCAAAATAAGAAACATGAAAACATGAATGTGAAACAAATCCAAACAGATACGTAATACTTTTAACTTGGGTTGTTCATGGTCAGTGAAATTTACAGAATTTTTGCACACCTTTTTTTTTTTTAAATAACAATAATAAGCATTTTGAAAGAAGTCTCTTCTGCTCACCAATGCTGCATTAATTTGATCAAATATTGTGAAATATTATTACAATTTAAGTTTTCTATGTGAATATATAGTAAAGTGTAATTTACTCCTGTGATCAAAGCTGTATTTTCAGCATCATTACTCCAGTCTTCAGTGTCACATGATCCTTCAGAAATCACTATAATATGATGATCTGATGCTCAAGAAACATTTATTTATGATTATTATCAGTGTTGAAAACAGTTGTGCTGCTTCAGATTTCTGTGGAAACCTTCATACATTTTATTTTTCAGGATTATTTGATGAATATAAAGTTAAAAAGAACAGCATTTATTTGAAATAGAATCTTTTCTAACATTATAAACGTCTTTAATGTCACTTTTGATCAATTCAATGTGTCCTTGATGAATAAACGTATTATTTTCTTTTAAAAAAATCCCAAACTTTTGAATGGTAGTGTAAATAATACTTTGTAAAAACATTTTAATTTTTTATGATCCTATACATTTTTGTGACCCTTTTAAAATCATCCAAAATAAGCCGAGGATCGGGTTACACCAGTGTCACACACACTAACAGCTTCCTAAAAGATTCATCTTCATTTCTGCCTGTTGTCAAACATGACACATCATGCTATGAGATAGAAACTGCAGGCCATGAAAGGACCTGGACTAGAACCTGACGACACTGTCTTCTCAACACATAACATGAGCGAGTTCAGTCCCTGTAAGAAAATGAAAAAGAAAGGCGATTGGGGACGTGTCAGACTGGAACCTGAAGGTTTCGGCTGGTCTCAAAGACCCATCAAGAACTCATCAGCTTGAGTGACGTCTCGACCACCCCCACTACATGACATCCAGAAGACATGACAAGTGCAGCATATCAGACGCCAATTAATCCTGGGACATGAAGCTGACGAGCGACATTTCATTTACCTTGGCCAGAGAGAGGCAAAAAATACAGAAATAAAAATCAAGCAACGACCAAGACTCTGGGTTTATCTATAGGTGTGTTTCCAAACACTTTCTGACTTTAAATACTTCCACAGACCCATCGGTAAAACTCAAGAACCTCTTTATCAACACCTAAAGATATATGTTCCTTCGATTCCTTATACATAAGGATGTTAAATTATTATATTTTTAAATGTTTAATATTATATTATTGTTACATATATTATAATACATACATGTAGTATTATATTCATTTTGATACTAATATTTCGTTTTTACAACAATAATATTCTCAGCAATGGTTGCAAGAATGATAAGTTGAGTCAGGATTGAAGTGCAACAGTAACTTTTAATAACAATAAACCAAAATACAAACATGAAGTAGAATCAAGCAAACATCGAAGAAAAAACTAAACAACTAACGAGAACAGTCTAAGAACAAATGAAACTGAGGACTATACACAGGATATTTGAGGACTATGTATATATATATATATATATACACACACACACACACACACACACACACACACACACACACACACACACACACACACACACACACACACACACACACACACACAGGATAACTGAGGAAGTAAACAAGAGACAGGTGGGGCTAATCAATCAAACAATGAGTAACTATGGCGACAAATGCAAACATACTTAGAATATCATGTCAACCAAGGAAACAGAGGAAAACATGAGAAACAAACTAAAAGTCCATGAAAATAAAACTAAAACAATAACTGAATGTGACAAATATTATAATGTTTTAATATGAAGATTCACATTTAAATAAAAAAAATCAATAATGTGGCTTAAAAAAACAAAGTACAGGATCATTTAAAAAATATATATATTTAAAAAAATAATTAATATCAGATAAATAATTTCAGATTTTAACAAAAATTACAACAGATTTAACAAAAGCTACATCTAAATCCGAACTAAAATGAGTTTGAATCACACAGATAATGAGATGTTGGTATTTTTAAGTGGCTCAATAAAGTTTTCATTAAAACTCTCTTTATGCAGTTTTCAGGTTCAGTGGAGGGGAAGGAAAGCTAAGATGCTCTTCAAAGCCTTCATCTGCACTCAACTTACCTAAAGTCATGTTCATGAACTTTCAATTTGCATTAGACAAGATTAGAATTTCAGATTAGGGCATTAAGATATGTCTGAAAACTCCAGATGATAGAAACATCTCGTTTTCCAGGCAGACGATCCACTCGGTGTCTGTAATTATGGAAATGTCTTTTATCATAATGTAAATGTCTGGGATAACAGCACTTGTGCCGACCCACGCTTCACCCCACATCACTGCAAAAAACACAGTCGAACATTAAAAAATATCACATTTTGACACAATCAATATGAGCTGACAAGTATCTGACATTCTGTCCCATTTTGCTGGGTTATGCAGTGAGATGGCAATATATATATATATATATATATATATATATATATATATATATATATATATATATATATATATTGGGAATACTCTAGTGAGCAAATAAACAGTAATGAAATCATGTTGGCTTCAATGAGTTCGTCCCAGTGAAGAGAGCCGCCATCGAACGATAGGAAATAATTGGACTGGGACTGCGAGATGTTTCTTAGGAAAAGTGAGAGCATGAAAACAGTGTTATAAGGAAGTGTTGAGATCAGAGATGGGAGATACGTGCAAATAATTGGAACTTGGGTCGAAGGAAATTCATAAGGAGGGGAAATAATAATTGAATGGAAACTATAATTGTATCAGCTCCAGGGCAGAATATCAATTGCCTTAAAGTATAATTTGATAAGTCGCTAATTAAGTTACTGTCTGTTCCCGAAGTGATCCACTTGAGACTGAGCTTATGCAGGACTTTAGGATTATTTTTATTCTTTGTTGTCAAGACCAGGGGATTTCAAACTGGGACCCCGAGAGGGTTTTAGGCGCTCAGTGGGAAATTTGAACATATCTTATTGCTCTTTTATTGCTTTTTTCCTTAGGACATAAACAGTTTTCCTCACTGTACCTCTTTGAAGAGATATTTGTGAAAAATTCCACAGTATATGTATTATTCTGAAGGATTTATGGGTGCACATCATCATTATTGTGTTAATAATGTTGAATGAGAATAAGTTCCTCTTGCAGCATCTCTTCTTTTCTCTGATGACGAGGGCGGGGCTATAACCTGTCACTCACATGAGATCAGCCAATAGCAAACCACAACCATCCAATCAGTTCCTCACAGACACAATCAAGCCCCGCCCACATGTGTTCTAGTTCGTGAAACTTTTCAATTGTATATACGACACAATAGAGGAGAAAAGACCAGCACAACTTTAATCATTCGTTTTTGCTCTAGTAAAGTAACATTATACAAGCCAATTATTTAATTATTTAAAGTTGACTTTACAACATCAAACTTTCTTTTTCTTTTTCTCACAGTGTAAATTGATTTTTATACGTGAAAATATATCACTTCCTTGATATCGGTATAATAATTTATCTTTATAATTGCTTTATGTATATAGTTTACATATAACAATAGTTTACAGCAAGCAATAATTTACTTTTATAAATACACTCTTAGAAGAAAAGGTTCTATATTGAACTACAGTGTTCTTGACTCAGTTTTTATAAGTGTTTTAAATTATCGCATAATACTTTCATGTTTAACATGTTATTTCATATTTTTGGATAAAGTATGTTAACAAGCTGTTAAATTCATCAAATTTAATTAAATGAAATGAAATAAGTAAATAACAAAATTAATTAATTAAAACTAAATTATCCCATGATGTGAACCACTAAAATGTTCCATGAAAACCTTTAAGTTTCCATATAGAAGCTTTTCTTCTAAGAGTAATAAGATTAATTTATTAAGAAGAAGAGGAACTTTTTTCTTTCAGAGACGACAGGTTCGGTTTAGCAGCACATTCTGCACATAAACGCTTATGCATTGATAAATAATTGGAGAAATACTGTTTACTTGTGGAGCAAAATGACAGCTTAGAATAAAAATCTGAAAGTGCTATTCTGTGCAGAATTGGCTGTAAGGCACACGTTGTCATTTCTGAGGAAAATGCCACTGCTAAATAATAACCGTAACTTAAGCCTTTTGTCACATTGTGGCTATTATAAGTTAAGATTGTTCATTATAGCTCATGGCAGCAAAATATTTTTATGAAAGAATAAATAGCAATGAATCATCAATAACATAGCACACAATCATTCAATGAATGTGCTGTTCACAGATCAAAGGTTTGTTTACTAGTTGTTACTTTTCCCTATGATATTTATTTTACATGTATATAGTCCCTCAAACCTTCTGTGAGTTTATTCTTTCTGTAGGAGAAAAACGACTGCAAGCTACTTCATGTGAATCAACTCATTTTAAACTGTTAATACACGGGTTTCTAAACTGTTTCCTGATTCTTGAGTCATTTTTGACTAATTCTTTGTGGCATAATTCAAAGATGATTGTTCAGCTTGATTTCCAGGGGCTAAGTGTCCTCATAGACCTCTAAATTGAAATAATTTAGCACAGAGGGAAAAGATGAAGGTAATTCCAGGCTATTATGATCATCCATTCATCCATAAGGAGATCATATGGCGATCTCTCCAGAGGGCTTTATTCCCTGAGACTCAGAAAGCTGTAACTCGCTCGACTCTTCTCACGTTAGACGAGGATCTGACTCGTGAAAGTCCTCCTGTAACCTCAGGTATGAAAGCAGAAGACAGACTCTGTCATACGCAGGGCCTTTAGAAGGAGAAATGCGTTTCAGGGTCATTCTGTGTAGAAGAGGAGAGTCGCTTGAGGAAGACGGGAAAACAGTGGAGGTGAATAAAGCATTTCATTATTAGAGAACTGTCCCTCGGAAGAAAAAGAACAAACTATTATATATATGTATATGCATATACATATATACACGGGTTACTTTTTCATGTTTTTCTCAATGCTCAAAATGGCTGCATTTATTAATTAAAAAATGCAGTAAAATTTGTAATATTTTATTTATATATCAGATTTATAATATATCAGACAGTCCTAAAGAGTCATGTGAAGTGAAAATGGTGCTTTACGCCCTTCTAGCGCTTTCTTTTTGAATGTTTTTGTGGCCAAGTGAGAATATCCAGGTTTTAAGGAGCACTTTCCACACCTCACAGCACACAAGACTATCTGACACGGGAATTGCATAAGGATTAGAGAGCACATGGAGCTTAATTCAGTGTCTGAAGCGGGATTTGTTCTGAGTGCAAAGCAGGTGTGATGCTGAAACTCAATTCTCAGTTTGACGACTACACTAAGTGCACACGTCATTCCCCTAATTTGCTTTCCTTCTGAAGTGGCATTTTGATTTGTTCAGTGTTCGTTATGTCAGCTGGAAAACATCAAGCCGTTGACCTGCTCGTGTTCCGGCTCTTGAGGATGAAATATTCTCTTGTGCACCGACACAGTGGGAGTTAAATGCAGTCCCTTATTAGCTATTCTCACAGGCCAGGGGCTTCGGCACAGAACGCCTGCTGTTGCATTCAGTCACTGTCACATTACAAGTAAACAAGACAGATGGCAATGCCCAGGTATTTCTTGAGGGTTCGAACGCCTTCGTAAAGGACAGGCTGCTGAGGATGGGCAAAACAAAACTTTCCAAACAGTAAAAGAGAGTAACTCTCGTCCTTCTGGATGTGATAGAAAGTGTGTCTCTGGGCAGAGAAGGAAAAGCATTCCTGAAACCAATCACATCTAGTATTAATTAAATCTCGGCTTGGGGCACTCATACATTATGTGTCCTGTGAGTTTAATTCTTTTCCAGATAATAAACAAAAACAGATCATGCTCTTCTATTTCTATAAGACATGCAAATATGGAAAACATAATTGCGTGAGGATGGGAATATATACAAACAGCTTCTGGCAAAACCCCGCTTGCCCATGAACCCTTGTGAAAAACGTCTGCATCATGTTAAACAGATTCATTACTGAAGAATGAAGGTCAGTCGATCCCTTCCACTCGTGTTTCTTGTTGTCTCGGTCTATTGAGATGCAGTAAACCAAACATACATACATACATACATACATACATACATACATACATACATACATACATACATACATACATACATACATACATACATTGTGTGTAATGTTGCTGTTTGAGCATGGAAAAGGGAGTTATTCTCTATATCAGTGTCAGTGTGTCTGAACTCCTGAAACGCCTCCATTGTAGTCTTGAGTTTCTTCCGGGAACGAACACGTCACAATATTCCTCATTATAATAATTCATATGCAGAATAAAGGGGCGGGGCCTGGTTGAGTTAGTTAGTAGTGTGTTAAACTGGCGGTTATGGTAAGGGGCGGGACATTTCCCAAAACACACTCGAAGCGCTCGACCAATCACAACACACTGCTCCAGCCGACCAATCAGAGCACAGTGTGCTTTTCAGAAGGAGGGGCTTCATAGAGACAGGAAGTAAACAGAGCGTTACTGACAGACTGGGAAGAGAGGAGCCGCAAGAATGGAGAATATGAGGAAAATAATCAACATTCAAGCAGGAAACCCTGTTCTAGTAGACTAGAAAACAACATCAAGTCTTTGTAAAAGGCACAACATGCTCTGAAGTAAATTCCTATTCCCAGCATCATGTACTCCTCCTTTTTCTTGCTCCTTTTATCTCTCCTTTTGCTTGTTCTTGCTCTCTGTTCCTGTCTCATTCTGTTTGTCAGATCTCTCTGTTGGTATCCTTCCATTTTTCATTCTCGTTCCCAGGCTCCTGAAGGCTGCAAAAACACATCCTCATCCTTCCCAGAGATCAACATATGGTGCAGATGGTTGGCTGAATATAAAAAAGGCAGGACTTTTCCCTTGCGAGGCGAGATTATTCAGGCCAGTTCTGGACTGCCAACAGGAGCGCTGGTTTAGAGCTCGGAGAACTTCTCTCACTCTGTATTCCAAACAGCCATTTTGTGCCACTTTCAATGTCAACGGTCCCAGCAAGACATTCTCTGTTTCTCAGTCTAAACAGATTCAGTCACCAGTGGCAGAGGAGACATACTGAAATATTTACTCTTAAAGCCTAATAAGCCAGAGAAAGTCACAGATTCACTGCACATATATACAGGTCCTTCTCAAAAAATTTGCATATTGTGATAAAGTTCATTATTTTCCATAATGTAATGATAAAAATTAAACTTTCATATATTTTAGATTCATTGCACACCAACTGAAATATTTCAGGTCTTTTATTGTTTTAATACTGATGATTTTGGCATACAGCTCATGAAAACCCAAAATTCCTATCTCAAAAAATGAGCATATTATGAAAAGGTTCTCTAAACGAGCTATTAACCTAATCATCTGAATCAACTAATTAACTCTAAACACCTGCAAAAGATTCCTGAGGCTTTTAAAAACTCCCAGCCTGTTTCATTACTCAAAACCGCAATCATGGGTAAGACTGCCGACCTGACTGCTGTCCAGAAGGCCATCATTGACACCCTCAAGCAAGAGGGTAAGACACAGAAAGAAATTTCTGAACAAATAGGCTGTTCCCAGAGTGCTGTATCAAGGCACCTCAGTGGGAAGTCTGTGGGAAGGAAAAAGTGTGGCAAAAAACGCTGCACAACGAGAAGAGGTGACCGGACCCTGAGGAAGATTGTGGAGAAGGACCGATTCCAGACCTTGGGGACCTGCGGAAGCAGTGGACTGAGTCTGGAGTAGAAACATCCAGAGCCACCGTGCACAGGCGTGTGCAGGAAATGGGGCTACAGGTGCCGCATTCCCCAGGTCAAGCCACTTTTGAACCAGAAACAGCGGCAGAAGCGCCTGACCTGGGCTACAGAGAAGCAGCACTGGACTGTTGCTCAGTGGTCCAAAGTACTTTTTTCGGATGAAAGCAAATTTTGCATGTCATTCGGAAATCAAGGTGCCAGAGTCTGGAGGAAGACTGGGGAGAAGGAAATGCCAAAATGCCTGAAGTCCAGTGTCAAGTACCCACAGTCAGTGATGGTCTGGGGTGCCATGTCAGCTGCTGGTGTTGGTCCACTGTGTTTTATCAAGGGCAGGGTCAATGCAGCTAGCTATCAGGAGATTTTGGAGCACTTCATGTTTCCATCTGATTTGATTTTTCAGCACGACCTGGCACCTGCTCACAGTGCCAAAACCACTGGTAAATGGTTTACTGACAGTAATACCACTGGTAAATGGTTTACTGACCATGGTATTACTGTGCTCAATTGGCCTGCCAACTCTCCTGACCTGAACCCCATAGAGAATCTGTGGGATATTGTGAAGAGAAAGTTGAGAGACGCAAGACCCAACACTCTGGATGAGCTTAAGGCCGCTATCGAAGCATCCTGGGCCTCCATAACACCTCAGCAGTGCCACAGGCTGATTGCCTCCATGCCATGCCGCATTGAAGCAGTCATTTCTGCAAAAGGATTCCCGACCAACTATTGACTATTGAGTGCATAACTGAACATAATTATTTGAAGGTTGACTTTTTTTGTATTAAAAACACTTCTTTTATTGGTCGGATGAAATATGCTAATTTTTTGAGACAGGAATTTTGGGTTTTCATGAGCTGTATGCCAAAATCATCAGTATTAAAACAATAAAAGACCTGAAATATTTCAGTTGGTGTGCAATGAATCTAAAATATATGAAAGTTTAATTTTTATCATTACATTATGGAAAATAATTAACTTTATCACAATATGCAAATTTTTTGAGAAGGACCTGTATGTATATATATATATATATATTGTGACATACTGCTCTGAGACAAAAAGATTGAGGATCCAAATGCAGTATTTTATTTAAAAGGATATTCCAAAGATGTAATCAAAATCCAGGCAAGGGTCATACACACACAAGCAATCCACACAATAACAGAAAATGTCTGAGGTAAGGAGAGAAATCCAAGGGAACCAGGACACAGGAGAAACAGGACACAAATATGCTCAGCATTGTAGTACAAACACTAAACAAGCCTTTGCAGATAATGAGTGAGAAAACCAGGCTTATATGGGGTGAGCTAAACGAGATAATGAGTCACAGGTGAATGTGATAATGGATGATGGTCTGGGCAAAGGATTATGGGGAATGGAGTCTGTGGATGTGGTTATCCCGGGCGCTCTCACTGGTGATCGTTACATATATATATATATACATATATAAATGGAAAAAAGTACCAAACAGGTATAGAATAGTGGAAATAAAGTATTTAATAGGTAGGGTTAGGGGAGGTAATGTCAAGTACAAGTAAAGTCCTGATAAACAGCATCCATTTATGATTTTAATAAATATAATCATATGCACTGTTATTATTGCATTCTGTTTTATAATAGGCTATATAATAAACTGATGTACAGATAATATCTGCTGCCATTTGCAGTAAGTATAAAAATCATCTAACAACTATTTACACTTAGTGCAAAGAAAATAATGCTATTTTCACAACAGTACTAAAATAAGAGTGTTGCAGACACACATACGCAGCATGAACACATTCATAAGGATAGTGCCCCCCCCCCCCCCCCCCGCATCTCATTTCTCAACATCAAGGTGGGCTCGCGATAGGCATCTGTGTGATCCCGGTTCTCATCTTGAGTCGGGAGATTAGAAGCAAGAGTCCAGACTAGAGGCCACCAATTCCCCTCAAGAGAATCAATCCTGCACTCTGATACATGAGACAGTCCGACGATTGCAGGAGACGGAGAGGTGATGAGTCTTGGAGAGCTCCTCAGCTTCAGTCACAGGTGAAAAGCCCCTGTTCGTAGCCGTATGAGAGACAGATTCAAAATCACACAACAGGAATGACAACACTATACAAGAAGGACCTATTAGTTAGTGCATTAACTTACAGTGAACAACTCATTTGTTACAGTGCTTTTAAATCTTAAATCTCAAATCTAAAGGTCAAACCAAGGCCATGTCCACACTGATACTTTTTCCTTTGAAAACTCATCTTTTTCTCTCCATATTTTGCTTTCCGTCCACACTGAGACGGCGTTTTTGTCCTGCAAAAACTGAGCTTTTTGATGAGCAAAACGATGACGTAAGTTTAGTCATGTGACACATATTGAACTGATAGATGTGTTTATACTGCCATTGTGGCTGTTATGTGCCGTTCACTTTCACACGGTTGTTAAAGATATGTTCCTTTTTACACAGTCCTGCAAAGATGATAGAAAATTCACTCACAATTGCTGTCCTGTGACAAAACACGAGAGCAGTTTTAGCGTTTTAGACCAAACATATAATGGTGACTGAGTAAAAATGGTCCTGCCAGAAGAATAGCGTGATAACTTTATTACATCTGTTACGTCTGTATGTAGCTTTTATGAGGTTTTACGCATGCACAGTAAGGTGAATTTAGCGTTTTCCGACGTTTCAGTGTGGATGACAAACTTTTGGAAAAGTTAGTATGGACGGAGAAAGTTTTGAAACGAAAACGCCATTTTCAAATGTAACAGATTAATGTAGACGTATAGCCCAAATCACATGAACTAAAGCTAAACAGAACATACATGTGACAATCCACTTGTTTTAAAATTGATATTTCACCCAAAAACCAAATGCTGCCATCTTTTACTCAAACAAAGCCATTTAAACAAGTTTGGAATATTCCTTAAAACTAAAGAAATCTCATGAAATGCCATTAATATGGATAACCGCATGTTTTTACACCAGTTTTTCATACTGTTTTTTTTTTTTTTTTTTTTTGCAGTGCTATATATTCTGTATAGTGTGTGAAGTAGGAATATTTTCAGTATTCATGACTGACTACATGTGACCCCAACATGACCTTCCATTGCCAGTGTTTTTCACATCTTTTTGACTCATTATTTGATCTGATTGCCAAATGTTGAAGCGAGATAAATGTTTATGTTGAGATAAAGAGTTGTACTGTGAGGAAATACTGTAACTCAATACTTTCTCAACAAATCTTATTTGGAGCAGTGATATAAGGAGGAGAAAGAGGATAGAATAGAGTAATAGTGTAGAAAGTTTAACAGATATTGTACTGTTCTTGGCTGTGTCACATTCTGCTTTTCAATCTGCATTTACCGTTAATTAAAAAAGTTAGATTTTTTTATGTTTCTGAAAGAGTCTATTGTGCTCTGCAAGACTGCATTTATTTGATCAAAAATACAGTAAAAACAGTGAAATATTATTCTAATGTAAATCAGCTGTTTTCTATGTGAATATATAGTAAAGTGTAATTTATTCCTGTGATCAAAGCTGAATTTTCAGCATCATTACTCCAGTCTTCAGTGTCACATGATCCTTCAGAAATCACTATAATATGATGATTTGATGATCAAGAAACATTTATGATTATTATCAATTTTGAAAATTTTTGGTGGAAACTGTCATACATTTTATTTTTCAGGATTCTTTGAATATGAAGTTCAAAAGAACTTTTAATAATGGTTAAATATTCATAATTAAATATTTAATAATAATAAATAGAACATTATAAATGTCTTTAATGTCACTTTTGATCAATTGAATGCATCCTTACTTAATAAATGTATTAATTTCTTTAAAAAAATCTTACTGACAGTTGACATAGTTGTACTATACTGTAGATAGTTAGATGCAAAAATGTAACATACTACTGTTTGAAAACATGTTTTTGATCATCTTAGCTTTTTTTAATCCAACACTTGAAGGTGCTGTGTGAAGCCAAACTAACTGAACGTAAGTAACACCTTATTTCTACAGTCCTAGTTAAATATTCACTTGATCACAAAAGAAATGTGTTTGCTACTCCTCCTTAAATGAGACTGTATTCCTTTCATCAGGCTCTTAATGAGTTAAGTCTTCTCTCGGCACTTCTGAAAGGCCCGAGTTTCATTTTTCTTTATTTTTTCCTAATTTTAGAAAACTGCTGGCTTGCTCTATAATTCATGGAGGAACATCTTTACAGCCATTATTCTGCTTTATACATCCCCTTCTCAATATTCATCACTCACCTTTACATTTACAGCTTTATTTTTTTTATTCTATTTGTGTGCATACTATAACACACGTCTTCTTTTATTTTCCTCAATGTGCTTTAGAATATCAAGGTTGTTGGCAGTGTTGATTCACACACATCTTAAGGGAAACTGGGATGACGATGAAAATGTAGACAATCATCTTCGGGAGGAACTTCACATCAAATACAATAAAAATAATAAGAAAAAATGATTACATATGATATAGAATTTCTTTCTACATTGACTTTTAGTTCTTCAGATGACATCAATATTAAAATAACAATAGTAATAATGAAAGCTAAAGTACTATAAACTCAAACCAACTGATTACTTCTTTGTATAAAGCCATATTAAAACACTGATATACAGTATTGTGGTCTGTGTGTTTGCTTTAAATCAAGCCGATAAACAAGACGAATGAACTCACGGGTGGATGAATGAATGAATGGTCAATAAAGTATTATTGCACAGCCCTTGAGCATCATAAAAAAGCCTGTGTCACCTTTATTACAGTGATTTAGGAGGACTATATGTCAAATATCTGAGCTGAACTGATACGGTCTGTTAAGGTTCATACATATGCTGTATGACTTATACAACTCAAACACTGAATTGATATTCCCGCACCGTATAACAGTGAAACACGGAAACCTGGACATATCCGTAACGGCAGGGAAAGAGTTAAGCAGACAGTCTACTAATACTCTAGTGACTGGTAATTGACATGTAGTTGCAAAGTTACTTATAATTAGTATAATTTCTAAAGTGAACCATCAAAATAAAGTGATATGCCGTGTTGGGCAAAGATAGTTACAATATTGCATTACTCCCTAAAACGTAACTTATTGTGTTACTTAGTTACTTTTGATGGAAAGTAATGTTACATTACTTCTGTGTTACATTTTCTCACCTGGACTGGGCTTGCTTATTTGATTTATTTATTTTAATAATAAAAAAAAAACGTTAAATTAATAAGCTTCCATGCAAATTACCTCCTGTACATTAGAGGGCGCCGCTCAATCCTTCCAGCAGAAGAACAGGAGTCAGGATAAGAAATTTCAACACTTTTAAATCAATCAATTAATAAAAAACCATCACACACCTGCAGATAATAGGTGCGTAGGGAAAAACAACCAAAAAAGATCGGTCGACTGATGAAGGTCGTGAGACCGAAATGTTGCCAATAAAGAGTTTGTTAAATGCAAGTTCTGATTGTGTATGGGAGTTTCTCGTTTGCAAACACTTTTAAATCAGAAATAAAAGCAACAACAACAGAAAAATGAAACACAAATGTGATGTTTATCTTAAGTCATTTTTGCTTGCTGTTATGTTTGAATGTCAGTAGCAAAGACAATGGTTAATAAAGTGAGATCAAATACATAAAGGACTGGTTTCACAAACAGGGTTTAGATTAAGCCAGGATTAGGCCTTAGGTCAATTAGAACATTTAAGTAGCTTTTGTAAACGTGCCTTAGAAAAAAAAACAGTACTGGTGTGCATCTTGAGACAAAACAATGACACTGACATATTTTAAGATATATCAGTGCAAGTTAAATTAAAACATGCATTTTAGTCCGAGACAAGATGAAGCCTTGTCTGTGAAATGAAGGGTTAATTATATTTGTGTAATTTAATATATTTAATTAATGATTCCAGGTTTGCATAATATTCAGAGTTTGCATTTCACTGTTTTTATCCATCCAGAGAAATACTGAACATATTTTTCAAACTCCTCTGCACTTACTCACGATTTCACTCGACACGAGGACAGGAGAGCTGTCAGTCAATACACAGAAAAGTAAGTTGCATTATTTATTTGAAAAGTAATGACTTTTCATTTCATCTTGTAATGACTTTGACATGCGACTTGTAATGCGTTATCCTCAACACTGCCTTTTGCCTGTTTTCTCTCTTCTCAATAATTGCATGAAGATCTGATAAAAGTTCTATAAATATGGCACTTTTTTGTCTAAAAAAAGTGGGTTCCTGGAAACTGTCAGAAACCTTTTGCGATGATTTGTGCCTTTTTGCATACAGATATCCTCTTAGAGAAGGCTCAACGTGTCTTGAAATGGGCTGTCACAGTGAGTGAAGGGTGGCTCTTAGACACGGTCAGGGTTTTCTTGCGTAGGACGATTCCAGTCTCCCTCACAGAGCTCATTTAGCCCATGCCAGGTGTCAGGGACAATGTGCAGGGCGGATCGATATCACACTTAACTATTACAAAGACAGATATGTTCCTGAAATTAGAAGAGACCCTCGCACACGCGCAGCCCCCAATCAGCAGATCAGATAAAGCGGGACGGGCCCTCGAGGGCCCATTGATTGGAGCCGACTAATGGAAGGCTCTGCATACAGACAACTAGTGAAGCTTTAGAGGTTTGTTTATAAATACTTTATTCCACTTGACAGGAGAAATCTACACCTTTAATGAAACTGTCAAGGGTGCTGCGATCGTAATGAAGAACCAGACCTCACTAGCAAACATATAAAGATATTCGACACTCGCGCACACACACACACACACACACAGAACATTAATAGCACAAACCATAGGCCATGCCAAATATAATTATGTCCACATTACTACAGCTTGAGTTCCCTGTAGATCTGGCTCTCTCTCTCTTCTTCTCTTTCTTCCTCTCCCTCATTCCTCTCTGCAATGCGGTTCCACTGCAACTACACCATTTGTTACGAGAAAAAATGAGTCTGGAATGGCTTCATTTTTCCTTTAAACCCTGAGGTGCCTAATTTCCCAAAACATATATAGTATAGGAAAGGTGCTGGAGCATAATAATAATTCGTTTTAGTGATTGAGATGATTTTTGGGACTCGACATGGCCAAGCCAATGGCTCTGTTCCCAAACCTAGAAGGAGCACATTAGAATTGACTAGAAATTGTGCTTAGATGAGAATGAACTCCCGTAAACTATAAGCAATATATTTAGAAAAAGATGCTTGTTCCACGTCTATTGATTTCAATGAAGTTTTATATTAGTATAACACAAATATTGCACAAAATTTTCATTATCATCTATTTTATGGATTATTTTGGTAACACTTTACAATAAGGTTCATTAGTTAATTTTTTTTAATGTTAATTTCAACATATACTAATACTTGATTAAAATCGTGTTAACATTAGTTAATGAACTAACATGAACAAACGGCTGGATTTGTATTAACTAACATTAACAAAGTGAACAAATACAGTAACAAATTGCTCATGGTTAGTTTATGTTAGTTAATACATTAACTAATGTTAACTAATGAACCTTATGGTAAAGTGTTACCATTATTTTTAGTGATGCAACAACATTTTTTTTTTACCGAAACCAAAAATAACGTTTCTGCAATTAATTTTGGGTGATTGGGTAATTGAACTCTTGTATTTTCTCAGGTGATAATTGAAACCTGTCACGATACAATTGTAGCTTATCCATATTATGAGCATGAAACCATCATTATATCATGACAGCTCTCAGAATAGTTTTAGCATGTTATTGAATATGGCAGTGTTATGTATCTGGTAGTGATGGGACGGTTGATAGCGGGGCTCTGATGCTCCGACGCAGTTTTCAAAGCACTACTGTATCACACACTGTACCGATGCTTCTACGAAATGACAATACCATGTGATTGATGGCGTTTGAAGCTTCGAATGTCATGCAGTATCAGAAGGTCGGTGGATCCGTTGACCAGGATACACATGACACGAGTTGTGATCTCATTGGCACAAATTGATTTCGATGAGATTAGATAGAACTGTATTTATCCCACACTTGTATGTCACTTCCGAAGCTTTGTTTGGTAACGTGCATTTTCTGCTCTGTGGTGATTTGTTAGATATGGTGGAGAAAACAAGTGTGACCACCAGATGTCACTAATGCGCATTGTGTTAAAAACTTAGAGTAATGAACCTTTATTCGGCACAATTTCATGAAAGCCTGAAATGCTTCAGGAAGCCTCGGTTTCTCATCACTCACTGCTGTGAGCCTGTAAGATCTGCTTTTTGTGCATTCAAATGTTGAGCAAGCGATCTCATTGGCTGCAGGATCAGCAGAGCCAATCACAGCTTGAGCCATGAGCTAATGATGTGATTGCCTGGAAACGATCAGCATGGGCCCTCTAGAGTTTCACTGAACTAGATTCACACACACACACACACACACACACACACACACACACACACACACACACACACACACACACACACACACACACACACACACACACAAACAAGCATCTCTATTGACTATACAAATAGTCTTTTACAAACACTCATTCAAATTTGCATCTTCTGATTGTTGCCTAGAAGTGAAATGGATTAAACCTGATGGACAGAGATTTCTGAGAGACATTCCAGAATGTTCCATCGAATTCCTTTTACAATCCTCTTCCTGAGTCAGCTGTTCTGTCACGACACTCAGTTCAGACAGACAAAGGCAGGGTCCGCTGTTGCTTGTGAAGAGTCAACCAACCATTAACAGCCAGCAGAAGCATTTATTGATTCCATGCTTCTGCTTTTGTCGTTCTGAAAGCAACGTGAACCGATGCCTTGCAGCCAATCTATGCGTTGATTCACTAACTTTATGCATGGCGGATTGATAATAATAGTCTTAAATGATGTATTCTGCACTCCTTAGTCTAAGTCTGTGATGCACAACTCGAGTGTGGAGCTTCTCATCTCTGTGGGAGTTCAGTAAGAGCTCCATAAAGACGAACAGCGCCAGAGTCACTGAAGTCGAATTCTCCAAAAGTTGAGTGCATATTTTTGTGCAATGTGACCTTTTAAAAGAGTCTGAGGAAATTGGATGTTTTTTTTTTTTACTTTGAGGACAAATAATGAAAACTCTAAAAACTTAGAGTAATGCTTTAAATACCATGCATTTAAGTAAATGAATGAGGGAAAAACAATAATGCAGAGAGGGTTTTAAAGTCATATTTTTTGTAAATATATAATAACCTTCTATAATATCTCAGAAGAGGACATAAATTTACAGATTAGGTTGCCTGGCTTTCCTGACCCGAGCAATCGGAACAATCTGGAATGTTTTCCACCGGTGCCCATTAACCGTAATGCATTATGCAGGGTTAGTCTTGTGCAGCAACATTCTCGCTCATAACTGTCTGCAAAATAACAGTCATTGAACTCTGATATCATTGTGTGAATACAATAGAACAATACAATGCCACTGAATGGAGACCTTTATTACTTCAATTGCACATTCAAATCATCAAACTGTCAGTCCATTCAAGCATCTAAGTACACAATAACAGAGCATGCATTTATTAGACCCTTTTTCACAATAATAGAAAATCACAAGTGTAAGTGTGTGCAAAAAGGCATAGCTGCTCCTATTTTCTTTGCTAGACTGCTTCCCGTGGCTTTGGAATCCAAAATGACTAACTTTGTCCTTTCTTCTAAAGGCTCACCTCGTTTTTTTATGTGCCACAGGGCTTGTTGTTTTGCATAAGTATATATAAGGCCTGCGAGTCCCCATGAGTGTGGAGCCTGGATTAATGGCAGCAGAGCTGTGGGACTGAATCAGGTGAGTAATGGCAAGATATTCTCGTTTATTTATCAGATCCACAAGAGTCTTGACACAGGATGAGGAGAGAGCAGTTCCCATGGTGAAACGCATATACATGTTCAAGTAAACAATGCAGATCTTTGCATAAATACAGCTCACCTGTCCAGCTCTAAAGGGAGGGTTAGGAGTAATGAACTGGAACTGTGTTATTTGTCTTGAGTACTTGATGTAATCAGAATATGAGGGGAAAACGCCTCATATGCATGCAAATTAAAGGAATAGTTTTAGCAAAAATTAAAATGATGTCATTTACTTACCTTGTCTGACTTACTTTATTTTGTGGAACACTATAGGTATGGCAGAATGTTAATGCTGCTCTTTTCCATGTAATGGAAGTGAATGGCGACCAAGGGCTGTCAACCTACAAAAAGCACTATATAAGTAATATACGTGAGCTATATTCCAGGTCTTCTGATGTTATACAATAGCTTTCTATGAAGAAGTCGTCACATGGACTGCTTTAATGATACTATTATGGTGCTTTTTTGTACTTCTTGGAGCTTGAAAGCACTTGGTCACCATTCACTTTCACTGTATGAAAAAGAGCAGCATGAAAACAACATCACCATGTGAAAAATAAGTGCATTTAACTGTATCGAATGTGCATTTTTACTGTACTTCAAAGCTTAAAAGTATATATAAAAAACTGATTTTGCAGATAATATATTATTAACTAAATAAAAGACTACTTAAGTGTAGTTAAAAAGAGTACACTTTCATGACTTTTTTGTAAAAACAATTATAAAAGTGTACTTTGTAATAATGTCAAATTAAAAATGCATTTTAAATTATGTTGTAATAAGTAGGGGGCGCTGCTCACCCTGGGGGCGCTCACCCTGGGGTCTGTGTGGCCAGTAGGGGGCGCTGCTCACCTGGGGTCTGTGTGGCCAGTAGGGGGCGATCACCCTGGGGTCTGTGTGGCCAGTAGGGGGGGCTCACCCTGGGGTCTGTGTGGCCAGTAGGGGGCGATCACCCTGGGGTCTGTGTGGCCAGTAGGAGGAGCTCACCCTGGGGTCTGTGTGGCCAGTAGGGGGCGATCACCCTGGGGTCTGTGTGGCCAGTAGGGGGAGCTCACCCTGGCGTCTGTGTGGCCAGTAGGGGGCTCTGCTCACCCTGGGGTCTGTGTGGCCAGTATGGGGCGATCACCCTGGGGTCTGTGTGGCCAGTAGGGAGCGCTCACACTGGGGTCTGTGTGGCCAGTAGGGGGCGCTGCTCACCTGGGGTCTGTGTGGCCAGTAGGGGGCGCTCACCCTGGGGTCTCTGTGGCCAGTAGGGGGCGCTAACCCTGTGCTCTGTGTGGCAGGTAGGGGGCGCTCACCCTGGGGTCTGTGTGGCCAGTAGGGGGCGCTGCTCACCTGGGGTTTGTGTGGCCAGTAGGGGGCGATCACCCTGGGGTCTGTGTGGCCAGTAGGGGGCCCTCACCCTGGCGTCTGTGTGGCCAGTAGGGGGCGATCACCCTGGGGTCTGTGTGGCCAGTAGGGGGCGCTGCTCACCTGGGGTCTGTGTGGCCAGTAGGGGGCGCTGCTCACCTAGGGTCTGTGTGGCCAGTAGGGGGCGCTGCTCACCCTGGGGTCTGTGTGGCCAGTAGGGGGCACTGCTCACCTGGGGTCTGTGTGGCCAGTAGGGGGCGCTCACCCTGGGGTCTGTGTGGCCAGTAGGGGGCGCTCACCCTGGGGTCTGTGTGGCAAGTAGGGAGGCGCTCACCCTGTGCTCTGTGTGGCCAGTAGGGGGCGCTAATACTGGGGTCTGTGTGGCCAGTAGGGGGCGATCACCCTGGGGTCTGTGTGGCCAGTAGGGGGCGCTGCTCACCTGGGATCTGTGTGGCCAATAGGGGGCGCTCCCCCTGGGGTCTGTGTGGCCAGTAGGGGGCGCTCACCTGGGGTCTTTGTGGCCAGTAGGGGGTGCTCACCCTGCGGTCTGTGTGGCCAGTAGGGGGCGATCACCCTGGGGTCTGTGTGGCCAGTAGGGGGCGCTCACCCTGTGCTCTGTGTGGCAGGTAGGGGGCGCTCACCCTGGGGTCTGTGTGGCCAGTAGGGGGCGCTGTTCACCTGGGGTTTGTGTGGCCAGTAGGGGGCGCTGCTCACCCTGGGGTCTGTGTGGCCAGTAGGGGGCGTTCACCCTGGGGTCTGTGTGGCCAGTAGGGAGCGCTCACACTGGGGTCTGTGTGGCCAGTAGGGGGCGCTGCTCACCTGGGGTCTGTGTGGCCAGTAGGGGGCGCTCACCCTGGTGTCTGTGTGGCCAGTAGGGGGCACTCACCCTGTGCTCTGTGTGGCAGGTAGGGGCGCTCACCCTGGGGTCTGTGTGGCCAGTAGGGGGCGCTGCTCACCCTGGGGTCTGTGTGGCCAGTAGGGGGCGATCACCCTGGGGTCTGTGTGGCCAGTTGGGAGCGTTCACACTGGGGTCTGAGTGGCCAGTAGGGGGCGATCACCCTGGGGTCTGTGTGGCCAGTAGGGGGCGCTGCTCAGCTGGGGTCTGTGTGGCCAGTAGGGGGCGCTGCTCACCTGGGGTCTGTGTGGCCAGTAGGGGGCGCTGCTCACCCTGGGGTCTGTGTGGCCAGTATGGGGCGCTGCTCACCCTGGGGTCTGTGTGGCCAGTAGGGGGCACTGCTCACCTGGGGTCTGTGTGGCCAGTAGGGGGGCGCTCACCCTGTGCTCTGTGTGGCCAGTAGGGGGCGTTCACACTGGGGTCTGTGTGGCCAGTAGGGGGCGATCACCCTGGGGTCTGTGTGGCCAGTAGGGGGCGCTGCTCACCTGGGGTCTGTGTGGCCAGTAGGGGGCGCTGCTCACCTGGGGTCTGTGTGGCCAGTAGGGGGCGCTGCTTACCCTGGGGTCTGTGTGGCCAGTAGGGGGCACTGCTCACCTGGGGTCTGTCTGGCCAGTAGGGGGCGCTCACCCTGGGGTTTGTGTGGCCAGTAGGGGGCGCTGCTCACCTGGGGTCTGTGTGGCCAGTAGGGGGGGCTGCTCAGCCTGGGGTCTGTGTGGCCAGTAGGGGGCGCTGCTCACCCTGGGGTCTGTGTGGCCAGTAGGGGGCACTGCTCACCTTGGGTCTGTGTGGCCAGTAGGGGGCGTTCACACTGGGGTCTGTGTGGCCAGTAGGGGGCGATCACCCTGGGGTCTGTGCGGCCAGTAGGGGGCGCTGCTCACCTGGGGTCTGTGTGGCCAATAGGGGGCGCTGCTCACCTGGGGTCTGTGTGACCAGTAGGGGGCGCTGCTCACCCTGGGGTCTGTGTGGCCAGTAGGGGGCACTGCTCACCTGGGGTCTGTCTGGCCAGTAGGGGGCGCTCACCCTGGGGTTTGTGTGGCCAGTAGGGGGCGCTGCTCACCTGGAGTCTCTGTGGCCAGTAGGGGGCGCTGCTCACCCTGGGGTCTGTGTGGCCAGTAGGGGGCGCTCCTCACCCTGGGGTCTGTGTGGCCAGTAGGGGGCACTGCTCACCTGGGGTCTCTGTGGCCAGTAGGGGGCGCTCACACTGGGGTCTGTGTAGCCAGTAGGGGGCGCTGCTCACCCTGGGGTCTGTGTGGCCAGTAGGGGGCGCTCACCCTGGGGTCTGTGTGGCCAGCAGGGGGCGCTGCTCACCCTGGGGTCTGTGTGGTCAGTAGGGGGCACTGCTCACATGGGGTCTGTGTGGCCAAAAGGGGGCGCTCACCCTGGCGTCTGTGTGGCCAGTAGGGGGCGATCACCCTGGGGTCTGTGTGGCCAGTAGGGGGCGCTGCTCACCTGGGGTCTGTGTGGCCAGTAGGGGGCGCTGCTCACCCTGGGGTCTGTGTGGCCAGTAGGGGGCGCTGCTCACCCTGGGGTCTGTGTGGCCAGTAGGGGGCACTGCTCACCTGGGGTCTGTGTGGCCAGTAGGGGGCGCTCACCCTGGGGTCTGTGTGAACAGTAGGGGCCGCTCTCCCTGGGGTCTGTGTGGCCAGTAGGGGGGCGCTCACCCTGTGCTCTGTGTGGCCAGTAGGGGGCGCTCACACTGGGGTCTGTGTGGCCAGTAGGGGGCGATCAACCTGGGGTCTGTGTGGCCAGTAGGGGGCGCTGCTCACCTGGGGTCTATGTGGCCAGTAGGGGGCGCTGCTCACCTGGGGTCTGTGTGGCCAGTAGGGAGCGCTCACACTGGGGTCTGTGTGGCCAGTAGGGGGCGCTGCTCACCTGGGGTCTGTGTGGCCAGTAGGGGGCGCTCACCCTGGGGTCTGTGTGGCCAGTAGGGGGCGCTCACCCTGTGCTCTGTGTGGCAGGTAGGGGGCGCTCACCCTGGGGTCTGTGTGGCCAGTAGGGGGCGCTGCTCACCTGGGGTTTGTGTGGCCAGTAGGGGGCGATCACCCTGGGGTCTGTGTGGCCAGTAGGGGGCGCTCACCCTGGCGTTTATGTGGCCAGTAGGGGGCGATCACCCTGTGCTCTGTGTGGCAGGTAGGGGGCGGTCACCCTGGGGTCTGTGTGGCCAGTAGGGGGCGCTGCTCACCTGGGGTCTGTGTGGCCAGTAGGGGGCGCTCACCCTGGGGTCTGTGTGGCCAGTAGGGGGCGCTGCTCACCCTGGGGCCTGTGTGGCCAGTAGGGGGCGCTCACCCTGGGGTCTGTGTGGCCAGTAGGGGGCACTCACCCTGGGGTCTGTGTGGCCAGTAGGGGGCGCTGCTCAACCTGGGGTCTGTGTGGCCAGTAGGGGGCGCTCACCCTGGGGTCTGTGTGGCCAGTAGGGGGCGCTCACCCTGGGGTCTGTGTGGCCAGTAGGGGGCGCTCACCCTGGGGTCTGTGTGGCCAGTAGGGGGCGCTCACCCTGGGGTCTGTGTGGCCAGTAGGGGGCGCCTGCCCAGTGGCCTCTTCCATTATGGCCTCCTAATCATCCCCATTTATATATATATATACAGTATGTATATACTAATTGGCTTCATCACTCTTTCTCCTCTCCACCAATAAGCGTGTGTGTGTGTGTGTGTGTGTGTGTGTGTGTGTGTGTGTGTGTGTGTGTGTGTGTGTGTGTGATATCCAGGTGATGCTGCACATTGGTGGTGGTTCGGGAGGGTTCGGGATTAATAATAATAATTATTATTATTATTATATTAATAATTACAGCTTCCTCGTTAAAATTGTTTAATTTCAAATGGGCTATATATAAATACATTACATCAACAGATATGACATTACAGTATATTTTAGATTGCCATAAATGCTTGTCAGTACATTCAGCTGTACACTTTAATCATATTTCATAGACAATATAAGTAATTATAAAATTCCATATAAAGATACTGAAGTCCTACTTGAGTGGGTAAAAGAACAAAACAACAGCTAATTGCATTTAATATATTTAAACTATAATACACTTACAATTAATTGCATAAATCATTATACTCAGTTCACACTTAATTATATTATTTCCGTAATAAGCATTATTTTTAAAAGTATGTTTTATGGTGCATATGCATGAGACGCACAGGCTCGTTATATTAATATATAGCTATATTCACCACTAATCGCTTCAGATGTAAATAATATCTTTGTGTATTTGCATCCGGGGTAATATCAGCATGCTGAGTAAACAGTGTAGTTCTGCTTCTAGTTTTTGCAGATAATAACGTGCATCAGTTTTTGAACACTTGCTTAAATGTCTTAATTGACTCCTTGTGTGTTGATGTATGTTTAAGTAGACGAGGACGTACAATCCCACCTGCACATTATGACCATTAAATGCTTAGCTGTAATTGCAATTAGTGCTAGAATGAATATAAACTTCGAGGAATAAAGCGCATTAGACACGAGCACATTATTCAAAGTCATTCAGGCTCAACAGAATTAAACAAGTGGCCGTGAGGTTTTGATTTAACTCGAGGGGACGTATGAAGTGTTACCTTTGACGGCTTACTCCGCTGATGATGTTAGCTTACTGACGCATTGCTAATGCATCAATGAGTGACTAATGGTGGAGCGCTAGCGTTAGCAGCTAATCCATTCCCATGTTCTAGATAGTGATAGTTCATTAACTGGTCCAAGGATGTGTAGCTGCTTTTATCCCATACGAAACCCTCCCTTGGGAACGCCATCATTTCTCCAAAGCACTCGACAAGAGAGCGATCGTGCGTTGAGCGCCAACACAACTTTGAAGAGGAATTAACAGATGGCATTGCGCTGAGAAGGCGATTGCCAAGGTTAATGATACTGAAAAATTAACGAGATTGATGCATAATTACAATGATGGATGGACTCAAACGGATAGACTTGAAACTCCTGTTAAACTGATCACGTCTCAATGCTTGTTTGTGAGATGTGGAGATGTAAACGCCAGGCGATAAGACGTACACCGACCCCTGCTGTTGAGTCCAATTGAGATGCGCTCACTGCTAATGTGTTTTTACAGCAGAACAGAGGGTGAAGCTGCTGATCAATAATAATCTATAATATATCCTGAGGAGACAGTGATGAATTCCTCAGTGCGTCAGGATAAAAACCTTGCACACGTTTCCCTCAAGTGAGTTTTATGCACTTCAATGCAGATTATAGTTGCTTATTAGTCAACCTTCGGTGAGTTGGTCTCTCCCACTGGCTCTGGTTTTGATTCGATTTGTATTTTTCCCTCATTAAAATACACTTTAAAGAGGAACTAATATGTTTTTTCTCCCTGTTGATCTTTCTTTAGTGTGTAATGTTCCAGTTCTTCTCTATATCAGTGTTTCTGAACTCCTGAAACGCCTCCATTGTATCTTGAGTTTCTTCCGGGAACGAACACGTCACAATATTCCTCATTATAATAATTAATGTGCAGAATAAAGGGGCGGGGCCTGGTTGAGTTAGTTAGTAGTGTGTTAAACTGGCGGTTATGGTAAGGGGCGGGACATTTCCCAAACACACTCGAAGCGCTCGACCAATCACAACACACTGATCCAGCCGACCAATCAGAGCACAGTGTGCTTTTCAGAAGGAGGGGCTTCATAGAGACAGGAAGTAAACAGAGCGTTACTGACAGACTGGGAAGAGAGGAGCCGCAACAATGAAGAATATGAGGAAAATAATCAACATTCAAGCAGGAAAAAAAACCTGTTCTAGTAGAGACTAAACACAACAGCAAGAGTTTGTGAAAGGCATGGCAACTTGGAATTTTTATTACCTGATTTAACCCATAACAATTAGCTATATATATACACTCACCTAAAGGATTATTAGGAACACCATACTAATACTGTGTTTGACCCCCTTTCGCCTTCAAAACTGCCTGAATTCTACATGGCATTGATTCAACAAGGTGCTGAAAGCATTCTTTAGAAATGTTGGCCCATATTGATAGGATAGCATCTTGCAGTTGATGGAGATTTGTGGGATGCACATCCAGGGCACGAAGCTCCCGTTCCACCACATCCCAAAGATGCTCTATTGGGTTGAGATCTGGTGACTGTGGGGGCCATTTTAGTACAGTGAACTCATTGTCATGTTCAAGAAACCAATTTGAAATGATTTGAGCTTTGTGACATGGTGCATTATCCTGCTGGAAGTAGCCATCAGAGGATGGGTACATGGTGGCCATAAAGGGATGGACATGGTCAGAAACAATGCTCAGGTAGGCCGTGACATTTAAACGATGCCCAATTGGCACTAAGGGGCCTAAAGTGTGCCAAGAAAACATCCCCACACCATTACACCACCACCACCAGCCTGCACAGTGGTAACAAGGCATGATGGATCCATGTTCTCATTCTGTTTACGCCAAATTCTGACTCTACCATCTGAATGTCTCAACAGAAATCGAGACTCATCAGACCAGGCAACATTTTTCCAGTCTTCAACTGTCCAATTTTGGTGAGCTCTTACAAATTGTAGCCTCTTTTTCCTATTTGTAGTGGAGATGAGTGGTACCCGGTGGGGTCTTCTGCTGTTGTAGCCCATCCGCCTCAAGGTTGTGCGTGTTGTGGCTTCACAAATGCTTTGCTGCATACCTCGGTTGTAACGAGTGATTATTTCAGTCAAAGTTGCTCTTCTATCAGGTTGAATCAGTCGGCCCATTCTCCTCTGACCTCTAGCATCAACAAGACATTTTCGCCCACAGGACTGCCGCATACTGGATGTTTTTCCCTTTTCACACCATTCTTTGTAAACCATAGAAATGGTTGTGCGTGAAAATCCCAGTAACTGAGCAGATTGTGAAATACTCAGACCGGCCCGTCTGGCACCAACAACCATGCCACGCTCAAAATTGCTTAAATCACCTTTCTTTCCCATTCTGACATTAAGTTTGGAGTTCAGGAGATTGTCTTGACCAGGACCACACCCCTAAATGCATTGAAGCAACTGCCATGTGATTGGTTGATTAGATAATTGCATTAATGATAAATTGAACAGGTGTTCCTAATAATCCTTTAGGTAAGTGTATATATTTTTAAGACCAGTTACCATTTTTTTTTCAATGTAGCTGTAGATGATCATATTTTCTAAAAGTCTGAAGTTTTTCCCTCATCTTCCTTCCCCATCACTCACTTAGACATACAGTATGCTGGCTCTCAGTCTTTTATTATCATCATTAAATATAGACTCTGTCTCCAGACGTGTCCATCAAAGACATATAATTGGCTTAGTTGATTTTTATTTTTTATTTTTATTATTATCATTATTTTAATCTTGAATCTAAAGAATGTGGTGGAGGACATGATATTACAGTGAGCAACCCTATCAGTCTCTGTGACTTGTTTACTTTTACAGGGTTAATTAATTAAGAAGCAATAATGTTGTCATGTATTTGCCTGTGCTGTCTGTGTTTTAGCGCCCGGTTCTGATATATCTGCTTCCCACACATATAAATCAATGTTCTTTGTTTGGTAAATTAACCTCAAAAGGCAATAATGTTGATTACCACACAAATTAATTTACATTTCTTTCCCTTTTCTTTAACAAAATGGGTTGCACTTACAATAAAAGTGAATGAGGCCAATCTGCATGTTAACATACTCACTGTTTCAATATTACAACCACAAGACATCATTTTAGTGTGAAAAAAATCACTTAACTTTTCTGTGTAATATTGTATCCAGTTTTACAACTGCGTTGCCATGACAACCCTAAATTAACCACAAACAAATAACAAGAACTTTACAGCTGTACAAACACATAAGCTTTAAGCATAAGCTTTAACAGAATTGATCATTAATTGCTTTTATTAAATGACAAGTTCACATTTCTGTTTGAATCCTTCAAAAATTGGCCCCAATTTCTCCCATTGTAAATGCCTCGTCTTACACTCGCTTTATGCTTTCTTTAAAGAAAATCACACCATAAAAACCAAACCCCCCTTTTATTATTTTTTTCTTGTGACTTTGCCTTTTACACACCCTGGGAAAAAATATATAATGCACAAGCTGAAATAATATAAGGCCCAGGATGGATCCACAATGCTCAGTCTTTCCCTTTCTTCCACTCTTTTCCCAAGAAGAGTCACTTGTTTCCTGTGAAACATAGTACGAATATGGGTAGTATGAATAAAATTCGGACATATACATCCGGCTTATTGTTATTGTTGTGTCGCTCATCCTCTCCCGTGGCCTCATGGCATTGTAAAGTGTCCATCGAATGCACACTTCAGAATCTCGCAGAATTGTGAGATATAAACTCGTAAGTTATAAAATTTGTATTGTCGCCAAGGTTAATGATAGACAAAAAGTCGCAATTTTTTAGTCCGTAGTGGAAACAAGCTTCCATGCGTATTCGTACTGTAATTTGGATTGGTTAGGAAAAATATAGCACACCATAAGACACATGATTTGAGGCATCAACATGTTTACATGTCTTATTTACATGCATAAGAAGAAGTGTGTGTAACACTAATGCTTTTACACTGTTACAGTCTTTTACAGGCTTATACGTAGACATTCAATGGAGAAGTTAAGACTGATGACTGACGAGTGTATATAAACTCTTTTAGCAACAAGAAATCAAATTAATTCAAAACTCTGATACAGTTTAGCAACTGTGCAAAATATCACAAAGAGCATATACACAAAAAAAACTGCAAGGGAAATTAAATAATGTCTATAAATGTTCAGTGGGTCTATCTGGGTCAAACTAACCCTTCCTGGGAGTGTGTTAATAATTAGATGATATTGTTGTAAATAACACGATCCTTAGCAATTAGCATAATCACTTGCCGCTTTGCAGTGATTGAATTGATTAAAATGCAACCTTTTTTTCCTCTTTCTACATGCTGAGTGTTTTTAACTCTTCAAAGAGAATATTTGTTGCATTTGTTATTTTATAAATTTCTATTGCTGCGCTTTTATTATTATTTCAGCTCAGACAGCCATCGACAATATTAAAACCATATCTCTTAGGAACAATAACAAGGAATATTTCATTTGTACAATGTCCATGTGTCCCTGCACAGAGCAGAGTCACACTATATCGTCGAGCTTAAAAACACGATGACATATAACCTTGCTGATTGTTCGTGATCTACTGTTTGTTGTTGTTGTTTTATTGAAACGGTGTGTCATTTAACACAGATTAAGATTAATACATATGATAATTTCAGTTATACAGAAGTAGTAATAGTTTCAATAAAGCAATGTTGGTTACACTTTATTTTAAGGTGTCATAAAGTGTAATTATTTAAGTACTGAGTAATATTAATGAACTACATGTACTTACTATAGGGTTAGGGTAGGATTAGGTTGAGGGTTAGTTGCTTGTAATTATGCATTATTACTATGAGAAGTGCATGTAACATATGTAACAATGACACTGTAAAATAAAAAATTGTGACCGCAATAATTTGAATTGTAATTATGAATTCATTCATTTTACTGTCTCTACTGTTGTTTTGGTGTGTATATTAGTATGTTTTATTTATTTTTAAAGTCAATTTTAATTTGTTTATATATTATATTGTAACTAAACATATTATTTTGTCCTGGTTATGGCTGTATGAGACTTAGATCTGTGTATAAGACGATCTACATGAGTGTGATGTGCCTGTATTCTGTCACTGAACACTTTTTAAGGCACTTTGAAACTCAGAGAGCGTATCACGAGTCCTGGCGTTGTCAGGCCAGATTTCCCCCACTGTGTTTGATTCAGCAATAATTCATCTTAAACTGCGCTGCGAGTCCTTTGTGCCCTCCTGACCAGCCGCGGCTGAACTACAATTACTCATAATGCTTCTGCACGCCTTACGCTGAGAATTAAACCTGCGCGCGTTCAGAATCAATAGTCCCGAAGCACTGTACTGTCCTAACATGATAAATTATTCACTTGATAGTTAATTTGCCAACAAATGGATTATTGGCATTGGTTCTAGCAAGATACACTGGGTGTTTCTTTTGAATACAAGTGTGTGTGTGTGTGTGGATCCTAATAATAATAATAATAAAAAAGATCATTTCTAATTAGAATTTTTTAAATACTTCTTGGAAGGCCACTTAGTCTACTGCCATAATATCCGGCATGGGGATCAGAGTATTGCTCACTGTTGTATATTTGTCTTTGGACATCAGTGAATGGTATGAAATCATGAACCATATTTTTATTTATACCGGACTGTGCATAAAGTAGACTATCTAAAAGAGAGAGAGGATCACAAGCAGCGGCTCGGCTTGCCCAAATCAATAGTGGTGCCCTATAGGCAGATACAATCCATATAATGTTTGAATATGATGAACAACATAGCAACACCCTAGCAACCACATATCAACACTCTGTCACCAACTCAGAACACCCTAGAAACAGTCTAGCAACTACATGTGAAAAACACTATACAAATAAACTTGAATTTAATTAAATATCAACATTCTGGCAACCACCCAGAAAACCCTAGCAACACCCTAGCAACCACATATCAACAAGCTGGGAACGACTCGGAACATCCTAGAAACATTCTAGCAACTACATGTAAAAAAGTGCTACACAAATAAACTTATATTTCATTGAATGTAATTGAATATCATCAATCTGGCAACCAGAACACCCTGGCAACCACATATCAACACTCTGACAACCACCCAGAACACCCTAAAAACATTCTAATAACCACAAAGATAACCCTAGCAACCACATAATAGCCACATAGATAACCCTGGCAACCACATAATAACCACATAGATAACCCTGGCAACCACATAGATAACCCTGGCAACCACATAATAACCACATAGATAACCCTGGCAACCACATAATAACCACATAGATAACCCTGGCAACTACATAATAACCACAGAGATAACCCTGGCAACTACATAATAACCACATAGATAACCCTGGAAACCACCAAGAACCCCCTAGCAAAATCGTAATAACTAAATATAGCAACTATCTATCAACCACACAGAACACCCTAGCAACAACATATCAACACTCTGACAACTAGCCAGAACACCATAAAAACATTCTAATAACCACAAAGATAACCCTAGCAACCACATAATAACCACATAGATAACCCTGGCAACCACATAATAACCACATAGATAACCCTGGCAACCACATAATAACCACATAGATAACCCTGGCAACCACATAATAACCCTGGCAACCACATAATAACCACATAGATAACCCTGGCAACCACATAATAACCACATAGATAACCCTGGCAACTACATAATAACCACATAGATAACCCTGGAAACCACCAAGAACCCCTTAGCAAAATCCTAATAACTAAATATAGCAACTATCTATCAACCACACAGAACACCCTAGCAACCACATATCAACACTCTGACAACCACCCAGAACATCCTAAAAAACATTCTAATAACCACAAAGATAACCCTAGCAACCACATAATAACCACATAGATAACCCTGGCAACCACATAATAACCACATAGATAACCCTGGCAACCACATAATAACCACATAGATAACCCTGGAAACCACATAATAACCACATAGATAACCCTGGCAACCACATAATAACCACATAGATAACCCTGGCAACTACATAATAACCACATAGATAACCCTGGCAACCACATAATAACCACATAGATAACCCTGTAAACCACCAAGAACCCCCTAGCAAAATCCTAATAACTAAATATAGCAACCATCTATCAAGCACACAGAACACCCTAGCAACCACATATCAACACTCTGACAACCACGCAGAACACCCTAAAAACATTCTAATAACCACAAAGATAACCCTAGCAACCACATAGATAACCCTGGCAACCACATAATAACCACATAGATAACCCTGGCAACCACATAATAACCACATAGATAACCCTGGCAACCACATAATAACCACATAGATAACCCTGGCAACCACATAATAACCACATAGATAACCCTGGCAACTACATAATAACCACATAGATAACCCTGGAAACCACATAATAACCACATAGATAACCCTGGCAACCACATAATAACCACATAGATAACCCTGGCAACCACATAATAACCACATAGATAACCCTGGAAACCACATAATAACCACATAGATAACCCTTGCAACTACATAATAACCACATAGATAACCCTGGAAACCACATAATAACCCCATAGATAACCCTGGCAACCACATATCAACACTCTGACAACCACCCAGAACACCCTAAAAACATTCTAATAACCACAAAGATAACCCTAGCAACCACATAATAACCACATAGATAACCCTGGCAACCACATTATAACCACAGAGATAACCCTGGCAACCACATAATAACCACATAGATAACCCTGGCAACCACATAGATAACCCTGGCAACCACATAATAACCACATAGATAACCCTGGCAACCACATAATAACCACATAGATAACCCTGGCAACCACATAATAACCACATAGATAACCCTGGCAACCACATAATAACCACATAGATAACCCTGGCAACTACATAATAACCACATAGATAACCCTGGAAACCACATAATAACGACTCGGTTACTAACGTAACCTCGGTTCCCTGAGAGGAGGGAACGAGTATTGCGTAAGTAGCTTACGCTATGGGAAAACTCCTTTTCTCGAGAATATTGAAGTCTTTATGTAAAACGCATTGCAGCTGCACAGCTGACAGCAATGAACGAAGGAACTCGGTCATTGGCTGTGCTGCGGCAACTTGCTTGAACCAATGACGGGGCGACTCTGAATGCGCGACCAATGAGCGCGCTTCGCGCCCGCGCGCGTCAGAGCCCGCCAAGATGGGCGTGGCCAAGCTATATATTGGGCGCCCCGTCATGAGAGTTCTTTAGGTTAAAACGACTGAAGCGAACTAACCAAGCACAAGCACGGCAGCTTACGCAATACTCGTTCCCTCCTCTCAGGGAACCGAGGTTACGTTAGTAACCGAGTCGTTCCCTTTCGAGAGGTCTCTCCTATTGCGTAAGTAGCTTACGCTATGGGAACACCATGCAAAACGCCGTGCGTGCTGAACTTCGCCTTATGATAGCCAGAGGCAGGTGCCTGAGCTAAAAAGCAAAGTTATCATCCAACTAGCCGGCAGAGGCGAGCTTTATATGTGGGAAAAAATACAGAGCGGCTAGAAGGCGCTCAGTGTGACACAAGCACATACATAATCTAGATACGAACTCGCAGTTCAACTAGCATTATGCTGATAGCACATTGGAATGCAATGTCGGGACCTGTAGGTTGTAGAATCTGATAAATGTGGATGGTGAGGCCCAGCCTGCCGCCGCACAAATATCCTCGATCGGTATCCCGCTCGACCATGCCCAGGAAGAAGCCACACTCCTGGTGGAGTGTGCTTTGACTCCCCAGGGGCATTGAAGTCCCTTAGCTTCATAAGCCAGAGCTATAGCTTCGACTATCCAGTGAGAGATTCTCTGCTTTGAAACGGCGGAACCTTTCGTACGGCCGCCAAAGCATACAAACAGTTGTTCTGTCTGTCTGAATAGGGCAGAACGCTCCAAATACACTCTGAGAGCCCTAACGGGGCAGAGTAGATTAGCGTCGTGTTCGTCTGCTGGAGACGAAAGCGCAGTTAGGGAGATAACCTGTGCTCTGAAGGGAGTGGTGAGCACTTTAGGAATATACCCATGTTTCGGTCTAAGGACGACCCTGCAGTCGTTAGGTCAGAATTCGAGGCAGGCAGCGCTTGTTGAAAGCGCGTGCAGGTCGCCCACTCTCTTGACCGAGGCGAGTGCCAGCAAGAGCGCCGTCTTGAGCGAGAGCTGTTTAAGGTGCACGGTTCGGAGTGGTTCGAACGGGGGCCCTTTAAGAGCGTCTAGGACCGTAGCTAGGTCCCAGATCGGCACTGAGGGGGGGCGTGAAGGGTTCATCCTCCTGGCGCCCCTTAGGAAACGAATAATTAGGTCGTTTCTTCCCAATGGACGTTCCATTACAAGGTCGTGTGACGCTGTGATGGCAGCCACATATACTTTGAGCGTGGAGGGGGTGCGGCCCGCCTCCAGAAGCCCTTGTAGGAAAACGAGTACACTCGTAATCTCGCATGTTACAGGGTTCAGGCCCTTGGTATTACACCAGTCACCGAACACTTTCCATTTCTGGGCATATAAGCGTCTTGTGGAGGGCGCCCGCGCCTCAGCGATGGTTTTTAGTGCTCCGCTCGCGAGGTTCCTGGGAACCTGTTGAGGGGCCATGCATGAAGGGCCCACAGATCGGGGCGGGGATGAAATATCATCCCGCTGGCCTGACTGAGGAGGTCTGGCCTCAGTGGAATCGGCCGTGGTGCAGATTGCATTTGCATCAGATCTGGAAACCATGTTTGGTTCTTCCAGAGTGGGGCTATCAGCAGCACTGCGTTTCCCTCCTCTTTGACCCGACTGATGACCTGTGGCAGCATCGCGATCGGGGGAAAGGCATATAAGGGGCGGCTCGGCCAGCTCTGGGCGAGCGCGTCCGTGCTTTTCGTGAAGAAAAGAGAGCAGTGCGCGTTTTCCTTGGAGGCGAAGAGGTCGATCTCCGCTTTGCCAAAGGTTTTCCATAACCACTGAATCGTCAGAGGGTTGAGAGCCCATTCTCCTGGGAGAATCTTGTCTCTGGATAACATGTCTGCCCCCTGGTTCAGGGCGCCTGGCACATGCGCTGCTCTCAGCGAGCGCAAGTTGTGCTGGGACCATAAAATGAGTCTCCTGGCCATTGAATGCATGGAGCTCGACCTGAGTCCACCCTGGCGATTTATGTACGACACTACCGTCATGTTGTCCGTTCGGACCAGGACGTGTTCGTTTTTTTAGATGTGGGAGCAGGGCTCTGAGAGCCAAAGCGACCTCTTTCATTTCCAGACAGTTTATGTGTAGGCGCTTCTCCGGGTTTGACCAAAAGCCGGAGACAGGCCTGCCCTCGTAAAGGGCCCCCCAACCTATTTTGGAGGCATCTGTCGTTATCATCTTTCTCCTTGTGTTCACACCCAGGCTCACGCCTGACTGGTACCAGTCGGCGGCTTTCCAGTGCGTCAGGGCTTTTATACAGCCGTGGTTCGCTCTGATTAAAAAGTGGCCCGAACGCCACGTGTGAGTAGGGACGCGGCTCTTGAGCCAGCGTTGGAGAGGGCGCATATGCAACAATCCTAGCTGGAGTACGGCCGATGCTGAGGCCATGAGACCGAGCATCCTCTGAAACCGTTTGACGGGGGCGCGCGCGCCCGCTCTGAATGATGTTGCAAGGCGCCGGATGGTGAGCGCGCGCTCCGATGAGAGACGCGCTGTCATTTGCATCGAGTCTAGAACTATTCCCAGGAAAGAAATTCTCTGGCTGGGAGATAGTATGCTTTTTGCAAAATTGATTCTTAGACCCAGGCATTCTAAATGGCTGATAATCCAAGATCTGTGTGTTATTAGCTGACTCTCTGATTGTGCTAGAACCAGCCAATCGTCGAGATAATTCAGTATTCGCACTCCCCTTCGTCTTAGGGGGGAAAGTGCTGCATCCATACATTTCGTGAATGTACGGGGAGCCAGGGACAGGCCGAACGGGAGTACTGTGTACTGGTATGACTGTCCCTCGAAAGCGAATCTCAGAAACGGCCTGTGATGAGGCGCTATTGGAATGTGAAAGTAAGCATCTTTCAGATCCACTGAGAGAAACCAATCTCCTGGGCGCACTTGCGCGAGGATATGCTTGGTTGTTAACATTCTGAACGAGCGAATCATTAGTGCTTTGTTCAGGTGTCTGAGATCTAGGATGGGGCGGAGACCGCCATCCTTTTTCGGGACGAGAAAATAGCGGCTGTAAAACCTGTCCCGCTCAGAGAGGGGGAAACAGTTTCCACAGCGCCCTTTTCTATTAGTTTGCGCACCTCGGTGCGTAGAACATGTGAACACTCTTTTCTCACTTTCGTCTCGACCACAGTCGTAAAACGTGGTGGCCTGCGAGCGAACTGGAGCGAGTATCCGTGCTTTACTATATTTAATACCCATTTCGGCATATCTGGAATGTTTTCCCATGCCGCTGCGTGTACAGATATGGGCTGAATACAGGCTAGGGGCGGGCCGCTGTGACGTAGGGACCCGGCTAGCGAATCGCCTGAGCTCATAGCTCTCAGAAGCGCGGGCGCGCGCTGAGCAGCTGAGTGAATGGGCGCGTGTGTTATTACAACAGTGCGCGCTGTGTTTGTAAAACTCGCAGCCTGAGCTGAGGTTTTGTTTGACACTGTAAGGGCAGTGTTTATAAGTGGGGGTGAATAAACAGTGGTAGGCACACGCGTCACTTTTATAATGTTTCCCGCTTTTACTGGGGATGAATTTATAACTGTGTGAACAGTGCTTGTGTGTAGTGGTGCGTACATGACCGTAGGCACGTGATCTACATTCATGGGAAGCGCAGCCTGAGCTGGGAATGAATTTGGCACTGTTTTGACAGTATCTGGGAATGCACACTTTGTGGACATGTGAACCCTTAGTGATGCAGGCAGAAAAAGACTCTTTTTGTGTTTTCTGTGCGTCGCCGTAAAAACGGCGTTTGTTTGCAGGTGAGCGAGCTCTGTGACTGGCCCATTGACTGCTGTATGGACATATCCAGCCGCCTGTAAGGGGACTGGGTAATGTTTGAGCTTTTGCAGAGAGAGTGGTCCGGCTTTTGCGAGACACGCACTCTCTCTTCTCATTTCTGTGGCTAGGACGGCTTTCGAGGCTCAGGGTTCAGCACAATCTTGGGCCGAGGACCCCGTCGCTCAGGAGGCGGCTTGCGGTTGTGAGAGCGCGAGCGGCGTCGAGCGTCAGCCTGAGGCGCGGGCTGAGAGGCGGTGGGGGCTGTTCTAGCCCGCTGCGGCTGTGGCGGTCTCTGTCTGCTCTGCGATGAGCTGGAGCGCTTTGGCAGGAAATGACGCATAGCTTGTGAAGCGTTCTGGGCCTCAGTGAAGCGTTCGGCGAAACCTTTAACCGCCGGTCCAAACAGCCCGCTGGTGGAGATAGGCGCATCGAGAAATGGCGCCTTATCCGCGTCCTTCATTTCAGTCAGAGTCAGCCACAGATGGCGCTCGAGAACAGTCAAATTAGCCATAGCACGGCCGATGGACTGGGCGGTGGCCTTCGTGGCTCGCAGAGCTACATCAGTCGCGCTGCGTAAGTCCCTGAAGGCTTCGGGTTCGGGGCCAGACTCGTCCATAGAGCGGAGAAGCTTGGCTTGGAACACTTGAAGTACCGCCATTGAGTGAAGCGCTGATGCAGCTTGGCCGGCGGCGGCGTAGGCGCGACCGGCGAGAGCAGAGGTAGTGCGGCAGGGTTTCGAGGGGTGGGAAGCTTTGGCTTTCCATCCGGAGGTGGAGGGCGGGCAGAGATGATTGGCCACGGCCTCCTCGAGGGGCGGCGTTCCCTCGTAGCCTCTTTCCTTCGCGCCGTCCACTGAGGAGAGCGAAGAAGAAAAAGAAGGCTTTAGGCGCGCAGAGTGGGGGGCTTTCCACGACTTGGTGAGTTCGTCGTGAACTTCCGGGAAGAAGGGAGAAGGCCTTTGACGAGGGGCCTGCTGGCGCCCCTGCAGAAACCACTCATCCAGTCGGCTCCGGGTTGGCTCTTCGGGAGAAGACCAATCGAGCCCGAGGTCTTCCACGGCCTTAGAGAGGACACGGATAATCTCAGTATCCATAGTGGAGCCCCCGCTTGTGCTAGCTAGCGTCGACGGGGCGGGGTCGAGAGTGGAGCCCGGCCAGTCGTCCGATGCAGCGTCGATGGACAAGCTGTCGTCCATTCCCCCGTCGTCCTCGGACGCGCCGAAAGTCACAAGGCCCACCGCTCTGCCAGAGGGGTGTGGGTCCGGCTGGGTGAACTGAACCGGCGGTGGGGAAGGCAAGAGCGGCGGTGAAGCACGCGGAGACTGGCTCGGCGTGACGTCACTGAGCTCAGGTTCAGGAAGCCTCTGTGAGCGGCGCTTTTTCTTAGTGCGCGGCTCAAACAGAGGGGTGGCGATGGGCTCGCTCACGGCGAAAGCGGCGAGGCGAGCCCGTAGTGCGGAGAGACCCAGGTCATCACATTCCGGGCATCCGCCCTTGGTCAATGCAGCTTCTGCGTGGTCACGGCCCAGGCAGCGAGCGCAGATGATGTGACGATCCCCGTCCGGGAGAAGGTCTCTGCACGACGCGCAGGAAGGCATTTAAAACAACGCCTTAATGGAAATTTGCTCTTTCACAAATGTCGCGGGGCGGACAGATGTAAAATACTTGCGTATATGGCGCGCCGGATGGCTCAGTAGGAGGTGCTTGAAGGCGGCTGAAGGTGCCGACGTCCTCGTAGCAATCCCGCTGGTATGCTTTTCCACGGCGGCGAAGGCTTCCAATAATCCGGAGGATCCAGCGAAGAAGGTGTTCGCTGAAGGAGATTAAATCTAAAGAACTCTCATGACGGGGCGCCCAATATATAGCTTGGCCACGCCCATCTTGGCGGGCTCTGACGCGCGTGGGCGCGAAGCGCGCTCATTGGTCGCGCATTCAGAGTCGCCCCGTCATTGGTTCAAGCAAGTTGCCGCAGCACAGCCAATGACCGAGTTCCTTCGTTCATTGCTGTCAGCTGTGCAGCTGCAATGCGTTTTACATAAAGACTTCAATATTCTCGAGAAAAGGAGTTTTCCCATAGCGTAAGCTACTTACGCAATAGGAGAGACCTCTCGAAAGGGAACACATAATAACCACATAGATAACCCTTGCAACTACATAATAACCACATAGATAACCCTGGAAACCACATAATAACCCCATAGATAACCCTGGCAACCACATAATAACCCCATAGATAACCCTGGCAACCACATAATAACCCCATAGATAACCCTGGAAACCACCAAGAACCCCCTAGCAAAATCCTAATAACTAAATATAGCAACCATCTATCAACCACACAGAACACCCTAGCAACCACATATCAACACTCTGACAACCACGCAGAACACCCTAAAAACATTCTAATAACCACAAAGATAACCCTAGCAACCACATAGATAACCCTGGCAACCACATAATAACCACATAGATAACCCTGGCAACCACATAATAACCACATAGATAACCCTGGCAACCACATAATAACCACATAGATAACCCTGGCAACCACATAATAACCACATAGATAACCCTGGAAACCACATAATAACCACATAGATAACCCTGGCAACCACATAATAACCACATAGATAACCCTGGCAACCACATAATAACCACATAGATAACCCTGGAAACCACATAATAACCACATAGATAACCCTGGAAACCACATAATAACCACATAGATAACCCTTGCAACTACATAATAACCACATAGATAACCCTGGAAACCACATAATAACCCCATAGATAACCCTGGCAACCACATATCAACACTCTGACAACCACCCAGAACACCCTAAAAACATTCTAATAACCACAAAGATAACCCTAGCAACCACATAATAACCACATAGATAACCCTGGCAACCACATTATAACCACAGAGATAACCCTGGCAACCACATAATAACCACATAGATAACCCTGGCAACCACATAGATAACCCTGGCAACCACATAATAACCACATAGATAACCCTGGCAACCACATAATAACCACATAGATAACCCTGGCAACCACATAATAACCACATAGATAACCCTGGCAACCACATAATAACCACATAGATAACCCTGGCAACTACATAATAACCACATAGATAACCCTGGAAACCACATAATAACCACATAGATAACCCTGGCAACCACATAATAACCACATAGATAACCCTGGCAACCACATAATAACCACATAGATAACCCTGGAAACCACATAATAACCACATAGATAACCCTGGAAACCACATAATAACCACATAGATAACCCTTGCAACTACATAATAACCACATAGATAACCCTGGAAACCACATAATAACCCCATAGATAACCCCAGCAACCACATAATAACCCCATAGATAACCCTGGCAACCACATAATAACCCCATAGATAACCCTGGAAACCACCAAGAACCCCCTAGCAAAATCCTAATAACTAAATATAGCAACCATCTATCAACCACACAGAACACCCTAGCAACCACATATCAACACTCTGACAACCACCCAGAACACCATAAAAACATTCTAATAACCACAAAGATAACCCTAGCAACCACATAATAACCACATAGATAACCCTAGCAACCACATAATAACCCCATAGATAACCCTAGCAACCACCAAGAACACCCTAGCAAAATCCTAATAACTAAATACAGTAGCAACAATCTATCAACCACCCAGAACACCCTAGAAACATCTTAGTAACCCCATTTAAACACTCTGGCAACCACCAAGAACATCTTATAAACCCCCTAGAAACCCCCCAAATCATCATAGAAACACCCTAGCAACCACAGATGCACTGGCAAACAATACCCATTTTCTTCTGAAAATATAAAAACAAATTAAAAAGCTTGTTATTGTTCTGAATTGCATTCACTAACATTACAAAATCCCCTAGAAAATGAGATACCACAACTCTATTAGAGCTATTTCCGACTAATTCTCTCCACCCAAGCACACTTCCCATAAATTGACTTCAGTGTCATTTAAAATGAGTTAATATTTGCACACATGTATCATTCCCATCAGCGGGTTCGGGCCGGAGTCTGTGTGTTGATTTAACTGTGGTGAGCAGGACCAGTGGACGGGTGAATACTCACAGTGTAATTAACTAACGAGCACACGCCCCTGAGAGCCCGGACGTGAGTGATGGCTCGTCTGATTGGCCGGGATGTTGGGAAGAGGGAAGGTTGTGTCCGTCTGCTCGATAGGCCATGCTAAATGACAAATCGCTGCCCTGTTGTTTCTCTACATTTACTAGAACCGGACGATGGGAAACGATGTGGGGAATTGAAGCTAATAAAATTAAGCAAACATTGCATTGCTCCAGCCGATGGCGGAGTGTGTTTTCAGGCCTGCTTTGGATGCGTCACACACTCTCTCAGCTTCTAGCTCAGGGTGCGAGACATGGGCATGTTTTCACTGTGTTGCTGGATTATATTCAATTCAAATTTTCAATTCAAATTTATTTGTATAGCGCTTTTCACAATACATATTGTTTCAAAGCAGCTTTACAGAAAGTGCATTTCAGAAATGTACGTAAAAAATACAGTTAGTTAATCATCATGTATTAATTTATGGCATAACATATCGCCGGCGTTGAGTCGTCTCTTCACAGGCGTCGAGTCGTCTCATCGCAGGTGTTGGGGACTCTGAAGTCTCCGCGAGAGGCTGGATACAGACTGTAGCTGAAGAACGCTATTTACCTCGGGATTAGCATCCCGAGATAACAGCAGAAAAGCAGATGGGAAATAATTAGCGTAGCTGCTGTTCATAATATTAATGCATTCGATCTGATTCAACAGTAGTATAAGAGGCAAGCATTATGTGAATGCTTGGCTGAAGAGATGCGTCTTTAATCTAGTTTTGAACTGGGAGAGCGAGTCTGAGCAACGAACAGTATCAGGAAGGCTATTCCAGAGTTTAGGAGCGAAATGCGAGAACGCCCTCCCTCCTTTAGTGGATCTGGATATCCTAGGAATGACCAGAAGCCTCGAATTTAGGGATCTTAAAGAACGCGATGGATTGTAGGGCGATAGAAGGTCCATTAAATATACAGGAGCTAGACCATTTAGGGCTTTATAGGTCAGTAATAGTACTTTGTAATTGATACGGAACTTAATAGGTAACCAGTGCAGAGATGATAAAATTGGTGTTATATGATCATATTTTCTTGACCTAGTAAGAACTCTAGCAGCTGCATTTTGCACTAACTGTAGCTTGTTTATTGAGGATGTAGGACAACCAGCTAATAAAGCGTTACAGTAATCTAGTCTTGAGGTCATGAATGCATGAACTAACTTTTCTGCATCAGAAACAGATAGCATGTTACGTAGCTTAGCAATATTTCTAAGGTGGAAGAAGGCTGTTCTTGTAACATATGAAATATGATTTTCGAAAGACAAGTTGCGGTCTAGTATAACACCCAGGTCTTTTACTGTAGTGGATAAAGTAACTGGACATCCTTCTAAATTAAAGTTGTATTGTACGAGGTTTTGTGGGTAGTTTTTTGGACCAATAAGTAATACCTCCGTTTTATCTGAATTTAATAGCAGGAAATTACACGTCATCCAGCATTTTATATCTTTAAGACACTCTGTCAATTTAGATAAGTTAGTGTTTTCATCTGGTCTTGATGAAATATATAATTGAGTGTCATCAGCATAACAGTGGAAATTAATTCCATGTTTTCTTATAATATTACCCAGTGGCAGCATATATATTGAGAATAGCAGAGGGCCTAACACCGATCCTTGCGCCACTCCATAGTCTACTGACGTTATCTTCGATTTTTCACCATTTAAACAGACAAAATGGTAACGGTCTGATAAGTACGATCTAAACCAACTTAATGCCTGTCCCTGAACACCAGTGTAGTTTTGTAGTCGATCCAAGAGTATTTTATGATCTATAGTGTCGAACGCAGCGCTAAGATCGAGTAGAACTAGTATTGAGATACAGCCTTGGTCAGAAGCTAAAAGTAAATCATTTGTAATTTTAACTAGCGCAGTTTCTGTGCTATGATGCGGTCTGAATCCTGACTGAAATTTTTCATAGATATCATTTTCTTGCAAGAAAGAGCACAATTGAGCGGACACAATTTTTTCTAGTATTTTAGATATAAATGGAAGATTTGAAATGGGTCTGTAATTTGCTAAGTTATTTTGATCTAATTGCGGTTTCTTAATAATAGGTTTTATTACTGCCAGCTTAAATATTTTTGGAACATGACCTAAAGATAAAGACGAGTTAATAATATTGAGAAGAGGCTCTTCCACTACAGGTAACACTTCTTTCAGTAGTTTAGTGGGTATTGGGTCTAATAAACATGTTGTTGGTTTCGCTGCAAAGATAAGTTTATTTAGCTTTTCCTGTCCTATAGTTGTAAAGCGGTGTAGTTGTTCTTGAGGGGCGATAATTGTGGCTGAATCATAAGACACCATAGAGGATTGTACATTTACAATTGTATTTCGGATGCTTTCTATTTTCTCATTGAAGTAATTCATAAAATCATTACAACTATACTGTAACGGAATATTTTGCTCTGGTGATGTCTGTTTATTTGTTAGTCTAGCCACGGTGTTAAATAAAAACCTTGGATTATTTTGGTTATTTTCTATTAGTTTGCGGAGATGCTCAGCCCTGGCTGCTTTTAGAGCCTTTTTATAACGTGACATACTGTCTTTCCACGCGATTCTAAAGACCTCTAAATTAGTTTGTTTCCATTTACGCTCTAAGTTACGAGTTTCTCTCTTGATAACATGTGTAGTACTATTGTACCATGGTGCTTTAGTTTTCTCTCTAACCTTTTTTAATCTAATTGGTGCAACAATATCTAATGTACTAGAGAAAATGGTGCTCAAACTGCTAGTCATTTCCTCTAGTTCATCTGTTTGTTGGGGTTCACTGAGCAGCTGAGATAAATCAGGTAAGCTATTTGTGAATCTATCTATAGTGGTTGGAACGATTGTTCTGCCTGGTCGATAACGTGGCGCAACATGGCAAATTTCAGCAGTACGTAATATGCACGTTACCATACAATGATCAGTGAGATCGTCACTTTGCGCTATAATATCTATATCGGTTGGATTGGTTCCATATGATATAATTAAATCTAGTGTATGATTTAGACGATGAGTGGGACCACTGACGTTTTGCTTGACCCCAAATGAGTTTAATAAATCTGTAAACGCAGCCCCTAACGCGTCATTTGTGTTATCTACGTGTATGTTAAAATCTCCAACAATTATTGCTTTATCGGCATTGACCAATAGATCTGAGAGAAAGTCTGAAAACTCTTTTAGGAAATCAGCATAGGGCCCTGGAGGTCTATATACGGTCGCTAAGGCTAGAGATAATAGGGATTTCTTTCTTACATCTAAGAGCGTAACATTTAGCACAAGTACTTCGAACGAATTAAACCTGTGACCTGTTTTCTGAGTAACATTTAGGATATCTCTATAGATTGTTGCAACACCGCCGCCACGACCGATCGGACGGGGCTCATGCTTATAACAGTATCCTGGCGGAGTAGACTCATTTAGACCGAAATAATCATTTGGTTTAAGCCAGGTTTCAGTAAGGCACAGAACATCGAAATTATTATCTGTGACCATTTCATTTACAATAACCGCCTTAGGTGTGAGCGATCTAATGTTTAGAAGACCTAGTTTTAGAAATTCTTTTTGTTCACTGAGATTTAGATTTTCTGGTTTAATTACAATAAGATTTTTCCTAGATCCTAAACTAGATTTATTGTTTGGCCTCACTAGACGAGGAATAGACACAGTTTCTATATAATGCTCTACACTACTTGTATCAATTAAGTTGGGACAGCAGAGATTGTGATTTGGACTTTGACTTACTAGTCAGATGGTGTGTAACGTCTTGGAGATGTTGTCCGACAGCACAGCCGCTCCGATTCTGCTGGGGTGTAAGCCATCAGCACGGTAGAGCCTAGGTCGCTCCCAGAACAGATTCCAATTATTTACAAAGAGCAGTTTCTGTTCATTACACCATGATATTAACCATTCATTTAGAGCAAATAGTCTACTGAACCTTTCTTGTCCTAGTCGGTACGTGGGAAGCGGTCCAGACACGATGATCGTTGCCTCAGGCGCTGTGCTGCGTACCGTCTCGATCAGGCTCCTGTAGTCCTTCTTCAGAACCTCCGTCTGCCGCAGCCGGATGTCGTTCGTTCCCGCGTGCAGCACCACAGCTCCGACGCGCTCGTCACCGTTCAGGATCTCGGGAACATGTGCAGCGACATCTAGAACACGAGCACCAGGAAAGCAGTGAGTGCGCACATTACCCTTACCTGAGGTAGCGCGGACATGACGGACGATGGAACTGCCGATGATCACGGCGTCGTCACGTTCCGACTCGCGAAGAGGGGAGAAGCGGTTCCGGGTGGAAATCTCGAAGACCGGGAGCGGTGGAGAGGTTCTTGGTCTGGTCCTGGCTCGTGTCTTCCGCTGAGGGATCACCCAGGGTCCATGGCTTTGTGTCGGTGCCGGAGTGAATGAAGCCAGAGATGATCGCGTCCTCCTGGGCAGAGAAACGCACGGAGTAGACGAAGTCGGAGTCAAAAAGTTACTAACCACTGACTTGTGAGCATCGGCGCGTGATGTTTCAAGCGCTGATCGCCGATCTCGCAGCTCGGCTTGCCTCTCTAGCAGACCACGGATCTGCTTCTCCACGGACTCCAGCTCCAACAGCACCGAATGCAGCTCGAATGTGTCCTCACCTGCACTCAGAGGTAGCGTTAGACACACATCCGATATATTCGCCATTATAACAGATGAACAGTAAATTAGTAGTGATACTACCAATATCACTACTAATTTAGGACTGAAATCCTGGATATAACCCGTATCCTTTCAGTGGAACGGGTGTAAAATCCGACGGTCGATTGGCGCGAGGCCACGCGTGAAATGCTAGTGGGCTAAAAGGCTAGTAGCTGGGATTCGCAAAGTTGGATCTAAGTAGCGATATCAAAGCAATCCGATTGTTTTTTATAGGGAATAGTATCGAGGATAAGTTCACACGATATAAAAATAGAAAGTACTTGTTTATAAATGAGTGGTAAAGAAGAAAATCAAGGATTAATGAATCAATTCGACGGAGCTCCAAACACAAACAATCACCGCACGCGCATGCGCCTATGTCACTATGAATCACACAGCTGACACAGCTATGTCACTATCTTATATCTGACATTGGACTATGTGGACTGAAGCTAACAGACCTCAGTATCTTGAAGGCAATACTGAGTGCTTGCTAATCTTCTGGAATACAATGTTAACCATGCATTTGTGCACTTATAGTATAGCATATGTGTAAAGGTTAGACGGGTCACTTGTTGACATCTGTTTGTACAATAACCAGTAATGAGCCGTGACATATACATGGTCGAAGCCCTATATCTTTCCCTTGGCTAACAAAATGTTCTCTTTTTTCCAGAATACGCCAGTCAAAGGGCATTTCTAGCTTAGGAATGGAAATATAAATGAGCAGAATTTCTCAAACACATGATAGAAATCCGACCCAGGATTCCAAGCGAGGGCTGATTTTTCAAGACACACTCTTGACGGCACGTAAAAACCCAATTATTCCCAGCTGTCACACTAACTCACCTGTGACATCCCAAACAAACTGAGGAGTCAGATGAAATATAGTGTTGCTTATTCTGCCAACACACCGACCCATTTGTTTTAGACAAGCTGAATAATGAGAGAGGGTCTCCTTCTCCCTCAACACTAATCGTATGCGTAAAAATAAATTGCTCAATATGCTGGGGACTTTGTTGGCTACTATATGACTTAAATTTGCCAGGTTGCAGATTACACATGCAGTGGCATAATTTTAGGATGAGTGTAAATACGTCTTGACGTACAGTACATACAAGTGTGCAGGGATAAAATGAGCCGGAGAAGAGGAGTGTGTCATGCAGCATTTCACTAATCAACTGCTTCTCCCAAATGTATCATGTACAACACATCATAAGAATCAGCAGCCACATCAAATGTTAGTTTACTTTAATTTTAAATGCTGCTATTGCAATTTTATAAAATGTATAGTTGTACAAAAATTGTCCCATTTTTGTCCTTGTTTCGGAATTAGTCTTTTTTTTATTATTATTTTGCATTCAGGTTTTTAGTTTATTTACAATGCACATTTTATAGGTAATTGAAAGTGATTTACATAGAAAGAAAGAAAAATAAAAGACACCTTTTATAGTAGTAGTAGTGTTCCTTATTCTTAAATACTCATTAATATTCTTAAATAATAGAAATATTAATAATAATAATAATAATAATAATTATTATTATTATTATTTGTAGGACTGGTAATAGTTGTAATTGTATTCCTTATTTTTAATTATTATTTTGATTATGATTATTATTATTATTATTATTAATTATATGCATTACTTGTTTTATGTCTTGTTGCTTTAATAATAATATAACTCTTAAATATAATTGTTTTCATATATTTTTATTTATGAATAGTAATAATAATAACAATACAAATAATGATAATTTAAGAATAAGGAATAAAACTAATACAAATTTAAGAAATTAACAATTATTATTATTAATATTACTTATATTGATAAAACAAATTATCTTAATATTTTTATTATTATTAAAGCTAATAATAATAATAATATAATTAAAATAATTAAAGAAATATTAATACAGGTATTGTTTATTGTATTCCTTATTTTTTATTATTATTATTAATACTAATGTATTATTGTTGTTATTTTATTCATTATTTTTAAATTATTCATATCATTATCATTAGTTGATTATTACTCACTCTTTTTTTATTTATCTTGTTGTTTTTTCCATTGCATATTCCTGCCACGATCTAGCAGTCTGAATATTTACGACTGTAAGTAGCCCTAAATAACATTTGTGATAAATATAACGAGACTATAACGAGTATCTGAGATAGCCCATGTGAATCGCCGCCACGGGTGTCAATAAAAGCTCGATGAAGAGCCGAGTGTGCTCCGATTAGAGGAGGACTCCTGATCCTTCATTCCAGATGCCAGTCCCCCTCAGGCCCTTGTGCTCGATGGGCCAGGCCATAATCAATATTAAAGCAGCTGGGAGGATCCATAGAGCCATCCGTCAGCCAGTGTGTGTGTGTGTGTGTGTGTGTGTGTGTGTGTGTGAAGCTTATAAACCTCCCGTCGAGCTCCTCACCAACACACAGATCCATCCAGCCAATCTGCAGACTTCAGCGATCCCGGGTTCAGTGAAAGAAGAGCCGGCCTCCTCTCCAGAGCCACTAATGAAGATCACACAGGTTACGGTGATGCCGACACTGCCCCCCATGTGTGTGTGTGTGTGTGTGTGTGTGTGTGTGTGTGTGTGTGTGTGTGTGTGCGCTTCTCCTGCCAAACAAATTATTCTAATGCTGAGAGCATGAAATTGAAGCTGCAGGGAGAGATTAAAGCACCCAGTGCATCTGTGTGTGTGTGTGTGTGTGTGTGTGTGTGTGTGAGAGAGAGAGAGAGAGGCATGAGCCTTTTTGCTCTCTGGTAGATGTTTGCACACACAAACATGTTTCTGCATTAGTTCATGTGAGTCGCACAATGATTCAAACGAAGCTAATCGGCACATTAAAGCCTGCATTTACTCTCACCTGCAGTCAAACTAAACCAGACACTATAAGCACAGGTTTAGCACTGTGCCATGTTTAAGTAAAGTGCAACAGTTGTGTTGTGGAAGTAAAAATTAGATTAATTTTCTCCATTTTCAACAATAACTTTAAATAACCATTAAAGACCGTCCTACTGTGAGTGTGAGGTTGTTAATCAATGGTTTTTGCTTCTGTTGAAGATGTTAGCCCTCATTATTTCAGCTTTTAAAGTTGTCATGTTTAAGAGTGGAATTCAGTGGAAAACTGCATTACCCATGATGCTACATTACCCATGATGCTGTACAGAAAGTTCCACCAATCAGAGACACGTAAAACACTCCAAAGAGCTCTTTAGCTCCGCCCACCCCCATGAAGCCCCGCGGATGATGTAATCGATTATGAGTAGTTTTATATTTATTCATCGTGTTTTAATTTGATTATGCTCTTCACAATGCTTCATGGGATTGAAGTTTACTGTTTTGTACCTTTGTATTTTCGTCGATTTTCAAAACCTTTTTGCTACAAATCCATGTTTGTAATGTTATAATTCACCTTATAGCTGGTTGGTTTGGTAAATGGCTTATAACTCTTCAAAAAAAAAAAATTGTAATCCCTATGGAAGAAATGAATGTAAAAAATACGTCGGGAACCAGCGCCACTGGAAAAAGTGAGCAGCACTACACTTTATTAAGCCATTGTCATTCTTTCCAGCACAAACGTCTCTTGTTTAAAAGAAGTTTATTATATAAACTGAGCCTTATATTCATGCAAACGCTATTTGGAGAGCGGGCAGTTTCAAATGATCAAACATATATTATTTCCAAACCATTTGTCCCTCTTTAATAGAATCTGAATCATTATAGCCTTTATTTTGTCAAGCTTGAGCGAAATGTTTGATTAACCCAGATGTGTTTCTACGCAATAATGTTGAGCCTGAGGTTACGACTCAAAACGCTTCACATGTTCTTTGACCTGAAGCATTAATGGACAGAGCATAAGTTTCAACTAAAACTGAATGGTCGCTGTTTTTTTAAAGGGACAATCCACATTAATTAACATGAGCACTGAAGTCCATCATGTAAATGTGCCAGATTTAGCCGTACAGGCTATTTTCCTTCTGTAGTCCCTGGGAGGTTGATGGTAAAATCCACAAGTCCATAAAACATAAAAAAAAAAACATAAAAACACATTACAACAAGCCTAACCACAATCAAAGCATATAAATACAAATACATAATGACTTTAGATACAAGGAGACAAACACAAGGCACTACTTCAAATTATGAAAACATAATTGATTATCCAATAACCATTGTTTCATGGATACAGAAAAAGAAGTAAAAGACATAATATTTCTTAAATTTGTAGGTATATATTCCAGGCAGTTATAACATCATTGTATTAATGCACTAAAATCTGTTAGATCAATGGCAGTGGTCCCGTATCAGTCGGTCACTCTCGGCGTACGTCATGACCGACGAATAGGAATCTCACTAGAGAGCCAATCTATTCGAGTGCAACTAAACAAGCCAATGCACATTGGCGTGCAATCATTAGCATCAGCTGTTCAGCCACGCGGCGTGGGTATATAATGAGCAGAAGGTGCGATTGCACTTCAGCTTCGGAGCAGAGCACTCTCTACAACAGGAGTGTTACGACGAGCGAGCTCTCCGGTCTGGTGCGGGCGATACGGCCTGACAGCGTGGTCGAATTGTTCTCTCTCTCTCTGAGTGGTGGGGGAACATTCGATTCTTAGGTGCATCGCCATGCGGACGTGGATGATTCTGAATCGATTCACAAATGTCAAAAATCGATTTTCTAAATGTTTTTTTTTTCTAATAACGTAATATTGACGGAACGCAAAAGGCGGAACTCTGAAGCGCTGAAATCCTAACGACACCTTCTCGTTAAAAGCTGACGTATGGAAAATTGGCAATTTCATTGTGACCTATTTTGTATTTTTTGTATGAGAGCTGCTTTCTGCATTGTCTAGTTTTCACATCAATATGCTGTAAACAGATCTGTTATTCATACGTTTGTAGGATTTGAGGGCAAACCAAACACAAATGAATCTTCCAGGTGATTCGTTCAAACATAATTCCACACAGAACTCAACACTCCAGACCCCCAAATCACCAGTCTAATCTAGGGCCATAAACTGGCTCCCGCAGTCCCAGCTAAGAACTTTATGACCATGAAAGAGATGTGAGATTCAAAGAGATGTGCCCAACTAAAGGAAGAACGTTGTCAATGTTAGATAGTTTGGAAAAGACTGATTGGTTCAGAGATGGCACGGCTCGGGACCCACCAAGATAACAGCAGAGGTTGTGTGATCCAAAGACAAATGATTTAAAACAGACCTCCTCCATCTTAAGGACCTCTGAACGACCCCAGGGTTGAAATCTCTTCATACCACAGAGACTTGTTATGTGGGTGGTGGATGAACCCAGGCGCAGACAGTATGCAATCACAGAACGTTTCTTGTAGACAGAAAACAGGGAAAACAAAACCCACGAGGGGGTAAAACAAGGGCAACTCTGACGAGGGAAGACTAAACTAGACTAACACTTGACAAACTAGACTATAAACTAGTGATGGGTCGTTCGCGAATGAGTCGTATGGAAGTAAAATAATGTCAAATGTTTTTGAAATAAAAAGCATGTTGAATTGCACTACTTGAGAAAAAATAGGCATTGCATTAACCATGATTGCATTTTAATGCGTTGTATTTTTAGGGCTTGCATTTTTATGGGCTGAAATTCAACATGGTTGAATATTTAAGCTGTGAATATTTCAATTAAAAACATTTCAAATACATTTTCATTATTAAAAATTCAATAATCCATATTCACCATTCATATTTAACTTCCAAAATATTCAAACTGTTTAAAAATACAACCAATAATATTCAACAGGCAATTTTCGGTCCATTTTATTTCGCTTTGAAAATTCGCTTCCACAAATTCAGTGGTTCAAATTCGACAGTAAATTCAACATTGACGTCCAGGAACTGCAGGAAAAGCAGTAGATTGCCGAGCATAATCTCCATCTGCTGTTAGTCATCCTCACCATCAGGGGGTGCAAGTGCGCGTGTTGTTGACGAAGACATTCATTTATAAAATGGAAATGATTATCTGTGACAGTATATGCGGAAAAGATGATAAACACACAAAAGCTGTGTTTGTTTCATTCAATAACTTCATTGTTACTTTCCCTGTGTATTCTACATGTCATCAGCTTTCTCTACCATGAACAGGATTATAATCGGTTTCCCTCAATACCTCATACTCAAGGATTCCCTTTCCGTTGGGACAAAACGCTTAACACATACAGTGATATGAAAGACCAATCTTGCACCTTATTGGGGATGTAGGCTGTAGGCTACTATATAGGCTACAGGCAAGAAGATGGACTCAGATTATAAACTTTACGCGCAAAGTTTCATGCTGAGCGTTTCGTGATATACTGGAATAAAATCAACACTTGATCAATTAATACTAACACTTTATATTCTATTCTATTCTCTCTCTCTCTCTCTCTATATATATATATATATATATATATATATATATATATATATATATATATATATATATATATATATATAAAGTCCAAGTCCTAAAATGCCTACGTGTATTGCATTAGCTTAAACTGGGATCATAGCACTTGCATATTGTTGTCCTCCTATTGTTAGTTTAACTGTAAATCACTTTGGATAAAAGCGTCTGCTAAATGATAATGTAAAATTGCCTTGACATTGGACATTCGCACATTTAGGGACCGTCTCTAAAGTTGCATACAACATTGGCATGTACGTTTCTAACTTCAATAGCAAACTTATTTTTTTGACAAAATTTATTTGAATAAATATCAAAAATCCAAAGGGTGCGCATTATGCCTGAGACTACATGAACACTTTACAGTTGGTTTTATGACTGTAAGTCGTTCTATTCAAATGCTATTGAAGTTAGAAACGTGTATACCAAAGTCGTATACACTTTAGAGACGGTCCATAAATGTGCGGATGTCCAACATCAAGCCATCTTTATGCCAGTCTATCACTGGGAAACGCTCAGCTGTGCGCATTATTCTGAGTCCATCTGCAGTTTGGACTTTTACATCACTAGTCCATTAAGCTACGTTAAGCGTTGTATATGTCCAGCAGGGGAATCCTGAAGTATTGAGGGAATCCCTAATAGCCTGCATGCAGCACATCGCCACAATATAAAGTTAAGGCAACTAAACAACCAAGAGAAATATATGTCAACCTCAAAAATGTAACATTGGATCTGTATATCCGCATCGGGGAATAACATTATGATCTCGTTCACGGTAGAGAAATATGCATGTAGGCTACACAGGAAAAGTAACCGTGAAGGCACCGAATTTAACAAAAACAGCCGTCATAATAATCACAAATAAACTTACATTGCTGTAAATGAGTTTTATGAATGAATGACTTGCTCTAATTTTTCTGGTCTTCGTCAACAACAAGCGCTTTTGCACCATCTGATGGTGAGGATGACTAACAGCAGATGGAGAGTATGCTCGGCAATCTACTGCTTTTCCTGCAGTTCCTGGACGTCAATGTTGAATTTACTGTCGAATTTGAACCACTGAATTTGTGGAAGCGAATTTGAAAAGTGAAATAAAATGGACCGAAAATTGCCTGTTGAATATTATAGGTTGTATTTTTAAACAGTTAGAATATTTTGGAAGTGAAATATGAATGGTGAATATGGATTATTGAATTTTTAATAATGAAAATGTGTTTGAATTGTTTTTAATTGAAATATTCACAGCTTAAATATTCAACCATGTTGAATTTCAGCCCATAAAAATACAAGCCCTAAAAATACAATGCATTAAAATGCAATCATGGTTAATGCAATGCCTATTTTTTCTCAAGTAGTGCAATTCAACATGCTTTTTATTTCAAAAACATTTGACATTTTACTTCCATAGAGTCGGCTCTTGTTGGTGAACGACGGGAGCTGGCTCGCATATCTGAAGAGCCGACTCTATTTTTAAAAATATAGCCTATAGAAATTAAATAGCCTTATGAATGAATTTATTTTATTTAAAATGATTGACTAATTCAAAGAACAAAAAAATATATATAATATAGGCCTAAAAGCGCACACATTCGTTTCGACTGTCTGATCAGCCTCACATTCTGTTCCTGTCAATCATACACGAGGTGTCAACCAATTATACGGCATGGGGAGGGGCCGAGCCTTTATGTGTGTGTGTGTGTGTGTGTGTGTGTGTTCATGCTAGTTATACAAAACAGAACTAGTAAGAGTTCACGCTGGTTATAACATGCCAATAAAGAAGAGAGAAAAAGAGGGACCAGTTTAATCATTTTAGTTATATATTTTTGGGTTCTATTGTTGTTCAGATTGTATTTGTTTTGAATGTTGTTTCTATTACATTAGAAACACTAAAACATTAAATTACATTAAAAAGTTGTAATTTAAATGCAAATGTTTAATAGTATTATTTTTTCATAACAAATCAATGCCTTTTTTAAAAAATTGAGACATTGTGAGAATGATTTAATTAGAATTGTTTTCACACCTATCAAAAGATATCACCTATCTTTTTTTTAAAGAGCCGTTTGTGAGCCAAAAGAGCCGGCTCTTTTCAGTGAGCTGAGTCAAACGAGCCGGCTCACGAAAAAGAGCCGGATTGCCCATCACTACTATAAACTAACAACAGAAACAGGATCAATAATACACTAGACAAAACTCTCACAAGGTACTCACAGGTAAGTTAGCAATGACTCACACAGCGTATGACAAAGTCAAACAACAAACCGACACAGGACAGCAAACACAAGGGGATTATAAAGGGAACACTAATAACAAGGACAGGTGAAACTGACTAGACAATAATGACGAGACGAGGATAACAAGGGGGCGGGGTAACGAAATGAGACAACACAAGCACATGGCCCAAACAACAGACCATGCGCTTGTACATAAAACATGGGTCTGTCATAATCCTGCCACAATACTAGAAGAAAACAAGGACATGATGGCAGAATCATGACAGACTGAGACTTTACATATAAAATACATAAAATCATCCTAAAACAATTCTTGACGGACTTATAATCAAACATTGTTCAACTACATAATACTATATTGTATCTACAACCTCTGTATGCGTCTATTATGCTTAGATCACATACAAGTCATGTATAACTATTAGATGTTTGAATGAAAGTGTGTCTTGTTTCCTATCAGTACGATCATATGTTCTTAATTCAGAAGATGGCTTGATTGAAATCTGTGTAAAATGTTTTGTGTTCTTATAATAGGAATGTCTAAACTGAACTCTTTTGTACTCTGCTAGAGCCGGAGAGTAAAGAGATCACAGATAACGCATGATTTACGATGAGAGGGGAAGAGAATGCCACCTCTCAAATAAAGGCAGTGCCTAATTGGTCAGAACTCATCTAAGAGGCTGGACAACAGCTGAGTTTAAAATCTTAGGACCCGAACAAAGCCAGAGTTGGTGGAGTTAGAGTGGATTTGGAGAATTTGTTCACTAGAGCAGATTTACAGAAGTCATGGAGAAGCCATGACGGGTAACCAGACAGACGAGTATCCTTGTAGACGATCAGACAAAAGAACCCAGATCAAGATCAGAAGAACATGGGTTAAACAGCTTCATTCAATCCATCTAACTACTCTCGTCTCAATTTTCTTTCTTTTTCTTAGCTTGAATTCTTTTCCTTTCCATTGAGAGTCTCTGTTCTAAGTTAAGTTTTGCTGCAAAGTTCGTTTAAACGATTCGACTGCAAGGCCCGCTTGTTCTAACTTCAAAGACTTTCCATTCATCCGTCAACACAACACGTGATTGGCCACCCAAGACATCTATCCAGGCACGAGGAGACGCAAAGGACTCAAAGGAACGCAAAGACAAGCAAGTAGCCTTAACTGAACTGGTGCTTTGATACAACATTTAATAACTCCGCCTAAGAAACGATAGAAGGGTTAAATTAATGATTAATGGTTCGTTCAGGTCATGCCTTATAAATGCATTTAGAAACTTGGGATTTCATCATCTCACTCTTAAAACTCATTCTTTCCTCACTCTCTTTCTTTCTGCAACTCGTATGAATGTGTGTGTACGTCTGATTGTGTTAGATATTAGTTTTATGTGTTTGAATAATCAATAAAGTCTTCTTTGTATTTTACAGACAATTATTCTTGTGTTATGTGCTTACGAATTTAATGTCTTAAACTGCTGATCTAAGTTACATTGCTAGTTACATTAGTGTTTCACTATAGTTTGGATATTTATATCCGTTTTAGAGCTGATAGTTACGGCCCGTTCAAATGAACGCTTTGCTCGGCCGTTTAAGTGATTCATTTAAGATTCCCTTTAAATTATTTAATAATTCCTTTTGAGCTAAATTGACCTGTCTGACCCCTGCACATTATTACACGTTATACGTAAGTTTACTGTACTGCCCTCCACAGTCACAGAGTGTATCAGTGCAATGGCAGTCACAAAAAGTTACATTTTGACTGTGCTCTCTGCAGATGTTGATTTACTTTTATTGTATAAGCTGTTTTTGATTGTGGTATACAGCAAAAATTTCAAGTCATAACTTTTTATTATTTTCTTGTGTATAAGAACAGCTTTGTATGTTACTATTTATTCAGAATATGCGTAAGTCCACAAGCATTATTTTTGTATGAGAGCTGCTGGTATATAATTCTATATTTTTGAATGAAAGCTGTTAGTGATTTTGCTACAGCAAAATGTTTATTTGTTTTGTTTTTTTGTCTGAAGGATTATATTGCTCATTGCACATAACAGGAGGATGTTGGTTAGAAGTCTAGTATTAAATGTTAGAGATTCAGAATATGCTGAAGTTTGTATTCTTTTACTACAGTATGCTGCTAGAACAGACACACATTTATTTTCCTGTTGGTTCTTTGCAATGTTGGGACATATGCTGGCAAATGTAACCTTACAGTTGACTTGCCAAATCACTTCCATTTGTTTTATTAATAAAAGATATTGGAAGTAAATTATTTATGCGTCATTATAAATACTTTGCTTTAAAAGTACCAAGTAGTCACACAAAAAAAAGATGCATCGATATTCGTTTTAGTATCGCATCGCAGCCCTCTGAATCGTAATCGAATTGAATTGTGAGGTGCCTAGATATTCCCATCCCTACTCTCTCTATCTTTTTTGTTTTTTGAGCAAAAACAAAAAAGCTGTCTTTACAGCTGGTAAGGTGCGCCGTGAGAGCGCTGAAAGGCTGTTTTTCGGCTGGTAAGATCACCAGCAAGAGAGACAGCACACATTCCTGTCCTTGCTCGCTGCGACCGTTCCCCTGCTTGTTTCAGCACCAAGGAGACCAGTCCCTAAAAGAGCTTACATGGGTGGAACGCGTCTTTTTAAAGATGTCACTCTACCTGTGTGTTTCTGGATGCAGTCGTATCCTGGGATCGCGGGATGGTCACGAATGCTGCATCGTGTGTCTGGGCATTGAACACGCTGCGGCGGCATTCGTGGATGAGTCATGCACACATTGTGGGAAGGTGACTATCTCGGAGCTGCGGTCGAGAGTCTTGTTCCTGCAAAGGGGCGGAGTCCCTGCGCCTCTGCCGCGATCTAACCCTTCCCAGAGGGTTACTTCAGGCGATGGTGCGGGTGACCTGAGGATCACGGTGAGCGCGCTTCCTTCTGGGAACCAACCCCCTAGGAACCCTCATCCCTCCCACGCTCCGCAGGCAGTAGAGCCGCCGAGGGAGCGCGGACCATCCATGAGATGTGTACCAGCCGTACCCTTCAACGCTCCCATGATGAACAGATGTCGATCGCTGCATCGGAGGGTGGGTCAGACTTCTCTGCGGATGACGATTCGGTGCCACTGCCCCCTTTCGGGAGTGACATTGTTGCCCGAGTCGGACCCGGAGATGATGGCCATGCTTTCCGGGCCGCCACCAGGATCGGGCACGAGTGGAACCCTCCACCATGTCCCAAGCCCTCGAGGCTGGATGATTGGTATCTCGGGGTGGCGCGCACTGGTTCTCAGCAACCCACTCCAGTGCCTTTCTTCCTGGAGGCGTGGACTGTACCTTTTACTGCCAGAAACCGTCCCGGTGGCTCCTCCTCCCTCAGCACCTTTGATGGCGGGGCAGCTAAGGGTTACACGTGTATCCCGCCAGTGGAGCGGGCCGTTGCTATGCAACTGTGCCCTAATTCCACTTGGCACAGAGAGCCGTGTCTCCCTTCCCGGGCTTGTAAGTACTCGTCGGACCTAACCGGCAATGCTTACAAGGCCTGTGGGGAAGCCGCCTCTGCCTTACACGCCATGGCGTTGTTGCAGGTCTATCAGGCCAAGGCACTGAAGGACCTGCACGAGGGTGCAACGAAGGTGACCGTGCGGTCGGTGGGTCGAGCGATATCCACTATGGTGGTCCAGGAACGCCATCTCTGGATGTGTCTGGCTGACATGCCAGGGGACCTGCAGGCATTTTCGGTTGACAAATCGTACCTAGAGTTCGGGCCAGGTGACAACCATGTTGTACTGAGACCCCGGGCTGGCTATGTGCCCAAGGTTCCTACCACTCCCTTCAGGGATCAGGCAGTGAACCTGCAAGCGCTGCCATTGGAGGAGGCAGACCCAGCCCTGACTTCGCTCTGTCCCGTTCACGCTCTGCATTTATACGTGGACAGAACTCAAAGTCTCAGGACCTCAGACGAGGCCAGCAGAAGGGAAAGGCTGTCTCCAAGCAGAGGATGGCCCACTGGATAGTAGAGAGTGACCGACTGATAAGGAACGTCTCTGTTACGTATGGTAACCCTCGTTCCCTGAAGGAGGGAACGGAGACGTACGTCCCGTCGCCACATCCGCTGCGTCCTGCCGGGGCGACCAGGTCACCGTCTCGGCTCCTCAGCAAAAAACTGAAGTGCAATAGTACCTGCTGCTCATTATATACCCGCGCCGCGTGGCAGAGCAGCTGATGCAAATGATTGCACGCCAATGTGCATTGGCTAATTTAGTTTCACTCAAAGTAGATTGGCCTCTCTAGTGAGATTCCTATTCGTCGGTCATGGCGTACGTATCCGCTCCATCCTTCAGGGAATGACGGTTACCATACGTAACCGAGACGATATGTGTGTTGCTGTGTTAAATGTAGAGTTAGATGGATGATAGTGTTGTGAAAGATTCAGCCTGATAACTAGCATATGGTCTGGTAAAGTGTAGAGTTCATAAACAGAATTTCTTTACTGGATGTAGTTTATTAGCTAGATCATAAGGGCAAATCAGAGGTGGGTAGTAACAAATTACATTTACTTTGTTACATTTACTTGAGTAAATTATTTGGGTAACTTGTACTTTTAGAGTATATTTAAAGATGGGTATTTTTACTCCTACTCAAGTACATTTCTAGTGAAAAAACTGTACTTTTACTTCGCTACATTCGGTGACGTTCCTCCGCTACTGTCAAATGGTAAATAATAAATTATATATTTTTAAATAAGTTAATATGACTTGTTCGCAAGTCTCACGAGGCGTTGGAGAGGCTGCTTCGCGAGAGGTGGCTACGCATCACCCGCTTACATTTAGCGCACGTTTAGTTGGAAGATGATGGCCGAAGCCGAGAAAGATGTGTGCGAGCCATCGGAGGCAGATCGCCCGTGGCCTCAAATTCAGTCTATGATTTCACTCCAAGATGTCAAAAAGAATAGTTTCATAATGTGATGCATGCTCAGTGTGCACCAAAAAGAACTGACATCTCAGCATACAGGAATTCCAGCTCCAACCTGAAAAAACATGTAGCGTTAAGTGTCACAATGAAGCCTCTATTTGAACACTATTAATGGTAATTTGGTAACTATGGGCACTTTTCCCTTATTGTAATACTATTTCACACACTGTCCGAGTGTTTTTCCTCATATGCGCTCTTGTGCAAGCAATGACAAATCTTGTGAACAATCCAAAAAACACACGTTCATGAACAAACGTTCACATCTGCACATTTTCATACCCTTTTTTTCACAAAAGTAAACAAATTGAATAGCCTAATGTGACGTCTTGCATTTATACACAAATCCGGACTAACACCTCACTAAAGTGTAGAAAATACATAATTTACAAATAAAAAAGGGATTGTATTTTTATTCCTACCTAAAGAATGCATATACTTATACAAATATAAGAACAAAGTATGTTTTAAAATAAAGAGCTCTGGTTAGCCCAGCACACCATTAATTTACACTGTGTAATCACACACACACACACACACACACACACACACACACACACACACACACACACACACACATATATATATATATATATATATATATATAAATGAAGAGTTGATTTGAAAAAAAAAAACAGATAAGTGCCATCTGAAATTGTACAATTAGCATTTTTATCAAATTGTATGTTCAGTAATTGCACTTTAATGACATAAAAATGAATTTACTGAACCTAAACATACTACTACTACTTATGCAAAGTGCCTGTGGATACATAATTACCAATTGATAATGTAAATAATAATAAAATCAAATGTAACCTAATATGTATATATTGTTATTACATCAGAGGATTCACCCAAACAAGCTGAAGGTTTATGAAGAACTAATCAAGTCAAGAAAACGAGGATCAGACTCTGTCACGGTTGATAAACCTCATTCAAAAAATAATCCAAAGATCATGAGTGCCTTTCTAGCCCTGCAATGAAGGAAACACAGGCAGTGATAGACAAGCTGCTGATTCATTTTGTTTGTGAAGGAAACCAGCCATTTTCTATTGTGGAATTACCATCTTTTAAGAAAATGATAGAAACATTGCAACCTCAGTGTACAGTCATTACAAGAAAAATGCTGCGTCTCAAAGTGCAGAATACATTTGAAAATATGAAGAGTGCACTCACTTGTCCAAAAACTAAACAATGCTGAGTACGTTACTATAAATGCAGACTGCTGGTCAGCCAGGCAGCGCAGTTACACGGGGATGATGACACTGGATGGACAGTACGTCTTTCGAGAGATGTTCAGCAGCCTTGGCTTGCAGACGGATGACAGGATCACACACGTTTAATGCAATTGCTGCAGCTTTAGAGGAAATACATGTAGAGTACAAAATCAGAGGGAAAATTACAAGGAAGACTACAGATAGTGGCTCAAACTTTCTGAAGGCCTTTTTAAATATATGGGGAGGAGAAAGAAGATGATGCACAGGAGGAGGGAGACTTTATAATCGACGATGAATTTGACGAAAGTGAATCAGAGATGGAGTACCAAGAGCTTTCTGATATTTTAAATGGGGACTGTGACCTTGAATACCAACTTCCCAGATATCAAAAATGTGCATGCCATCTATTTAATCTTGTTGCTACTGTTAATGCTTCAGAAGCTGGAAGTGATACATATAAGAGACTTTCACAATCAGCTTTTGCAAAATGCAGTGCACTGTGAAACAAAACCAGATGATCAACCTTGGCTTTTGAAACGTGAGTGCAAACTGCAGTTTCTGCGACCCAATCAGACCCGCTGGAACTCACTCTTTCTTGCTGTAGAAAGGATGGTGCACATCCAGAGGGAACAAGGAGAACAAGCAATCCGAAACGTATGCACAGCATTAAAGATACAAATGTAAGTTGTATATTATGACAAAGCTGATCTACATTTATTGTCATTATTATTATTATTATTATTATTATTATTATTAACCTTTTTGTGTTTTATGGTACAGGCTCTATACAGCTGAATTAGGATTTTTGGCTGAGTACACTATTGTAATGAAGCCATTTCCAATGGCCCTCAACCGACTCCAAGGGGAATCATCAGTTCATATGGGTTTTCTGCTGCCAACACTTCATCAACTGCTGGAAAAGCTGAAGAGGCTGGAGTCGGCCTGTAAAGCCTGTCCCTCCGTAAGGCCCTACACGGAGGAATCTTCAAACGCTTTGGAGAGGTCATGAAGGAGCCGGAGCTTATTGCTGCAGATTCACTCCTTCCAGAATTCAGAACTGCCAGGACAACAGACCAGAGCATCTTGACAACAGGCAATGCATCTCTAAATTCATGTGTCAATTCAAATGCTATTTATTTGAACTTGAGAGAAGACCTACTCTCTGTTTGTTTTATTAGTGATGAGTTACAGTTTAATAAGTAATAAGGTCTGGACTCGTAATATGAATAATGTGAAAATATAGGAAATATATTGTAAAATGTAGGATTATCCAGGTAAAGTGTTTAAATCTGTCTTGGCACAGGATTAGACTACATAAAAGATCAACTGGAGATCACCGTGGAAAATGATGCCCTCTGCTACAGCAGTCTTTCAGATGAAGAGGACTTCTTCACATCCATGAAAACGGGACACTGAGAAACAGGAGAGCTGGAGAGGAACCTGGAGGTATGGACCTGTTACACTCCTTTCCATGAGTCAAGAAGTTCTCTCTAAAAGTAAACACAGCCGTCCCAGCATCTGCAGCCTGAGAGAAACTTCATGCGCATTTAGTCCAGTTCAGCAGTAAAATTCTGTAAAATTGGTTGTTCAAGAAATATCCTGACTAAATAAACATTTACATACTGAAACGCAAATACAGATAAACAAGTTCATACACAAAAATAATAACAAACACACACTCTACTCTTTTGTTCTCTGTTAACATGTTTAAAGGCAGATGCTGACAAGTTTGTGTTGTGAAAGTGAAAATAAAGACAGAGTTAACTGTTAGAAAAACATCTGGGTGAGTTTAAGATGTTATTGTAAGTGACACAATGTGACACATGCAAATGCGATGTTAATGTACCCATCACAGGACTGAGATAGGCTGATTCACTTCAACCTTACGTATATAAGCAGAACAATGAGACTTTCAAGGAGAGGTGTGTGAGAGCTCTCCAAGTAGTCTGAAATTCAGGGTTTTCAAAAGTAATTAGTAACTAACTACTTAAGTAGTTTTTTTCATCGAATACTTTCTTACTCTTACTCAAGCAACTATTACGATTGTTAATTTTACTTTTACTTGTGTACAGATTTTGGGTACTCTACCCACCTCTGGATGTAAGGGATGCATGCATAGATAGACTTTACAACTCTTTAATTATAAATTTCAAGTATGTTTTTTCTGATTTGATATAATTTGTGTTCCACTCTGATTCTCAATTCAACCAAAGCAGTAAACATTTCCCCTCAGCAGCCATTCTGCAGGTCTTCCAAATGGCAAATTTAGCTTGTCCAACTACAAAATTCGCCAAGGTACAATGTTCTCTGTGTGTTTTTGAATACTTTGCCACCATAAATAAAGAATGTCTTGTTAAAACAAAAACCTAGGCTTCCAAGTATTCTTTCCAATAAGGTAAACAGTGGTACTAGCCTAGGACATTCAACAAAAACATGGAACATAGTCTCTGGTTTGGTACAAAAAAATTACAGGATGATAAAACAGCCATATTAAACTTAGAAACAAAACTATTTGTAGGTAACACACAGTGCAATACTCTCCACTGTAAATCTCCAGAACGTTTTGGAAGGAGATCTTTATAAAAAGAGCCTCCAAGAAGGAGCAAGATCATCAGAAACCATGAGATATTCTCTCCATTGTGTGTCACATATCTGATTAATATTTCCAAAATAAGCAGTCTTTACACATATCTGATAAAAAATCTCTTTTTCCAACAGCTTGAAAATCAAGCTCCTGTAGCCCTTTAAATTTCAGTAACTTCCCCTCTTGGTCATCCTCTGTACAAACCCTTGGAGACACAAATGACTTAGGGAAAGAGCATTGCATCGAATCACCAGACAGGAAACAATTTACAAAATGGAGGAATTGAGAGGGAAAAACAGCTTTCAGACTGTTTATCAAATGCTCCACCGTCCTCACACACCTGAATCCCACCTGTTCACAAATGTTGACTGCTGGTCTCCATTTTCTGGAAGCAATATCAATCATACGTGCAACTGTGGTCAAACCTTTGTCTATAAATCTTTTAACAATGATATTAGATGTGCAAACATTGCCACCAAGAAAGGAGTTATAAAACAGTGGTTCATTCAGGCCAAAATTGTCATTTTCTCTTCTAAATTCCTTAAAAACAGTCCAGTAATTTAAAACTGAAACATAGAATTTTACATCAGATATACAATTTCTACTATACAAAGACATCAAAAACAATGGTTTATCAAGGGAAAAACCTCCAAAAGTTCAGAGCAAAGCCAGGCCAAATGACACCCATTATGTTGTATAGCCTTTAAAATAAAGCAAAGACTGAGCAACTTTTAGCCTCATAGCCTTACAGTCACATCAATTAACCCTTAACTTATTATTAATTATAAGTGCTCTAACCCTATATGACAATTGAGGGAGAATCCACCTACACCTTTGTAAACGGCCAGACACTTTATCAAATATACCTTCCCAATTATTCTCCATATATTGATCTACACCCATAAAAACCCCAAGCACTCCGTTCTCCCATTTACCCTGCAAAAAAAAAAAGATACACTCTTCTGCCAATTTATTCTTGAGGAAGATGCTCTCTGATAGACATCCAGAGATGCTACCAATTTCTTAACATCTTCATCTGACCTTATTACCACTGTGACATCATCAGCATATACACTTAGTCTAGCTGTTACCAAATCTGTACTAAAAGGACACACGGTAGAAATCCCACTTAACTGACGTCTCAGAGCTGCCAAGAGTGGTTCAATAACAATAGCATATAAAATACCTGAGAGGCCGCACCCTTGTCGTATACCTCTGCCAACTAAAAATAGTCTTAAAAGGGTGCCATTTATTTTTAATATGTCTACAACAGCTTGACATAAGAAATAAATGATGGACCAAAACCAAAAGCATTAAGACATTTAAAAAGAAAGCCATGATCAACTTTCTCCTGGTCCAAAGAAACCAAACCTACATTGAGTTTATACACCTTGGCAAAGGAAATTAAGTCTCGAACCAGAAAAAGATTATCAAAAATGGTTTGATTCGGAATGCAATAAGATTGATCTGCATGAATCACTGAAGATATACAAAGTGTAAGTCTATTAGTCAAAACTTTGTAAAATATCTTGTAGTCAACTCCGAGCAATGACACAAGGCGCCAATTTGTGATGTCTCCAAGATCACCCTTCTTGGGTAGTAAAGTAATCACGGCCCTCCGAAGGCTCACAGGTAATGTGCCTCTTTCCAGACACTCCAAGAAGACAGAAAACAAGTCCTTTCCGATCACCGACCAAAACTGTTTATAAAAATCTGCATTCAGTCCATCCAATCCTGGAACTTTACCCGAAGAGAGTTCCTGAACAGCTACAGTCAGTTCATCAAAAGTCAAAGGTTGATCGAGTCTAGATTTCTCCTCTTCTGTAAGTTGAGGTAAATCTTGAAGAAGAATGTCAGCCATTTCATCATCACAGGGTTCAGCCTTGTAAAGATCCTCATAAAAAGATAAAGCATAGGACATGATTCCATGATCATCAGTCACTTTTCCTCCTCCTGGAAGTTTCAAATGACATAAAACCTTCCTATTTACAGTCCTATTCTCCAGACTAAAAACAGATGATGTCGGAGCATCCATGTTGTTAAAGGTGGTAAACCTTGCTCGTACAAGTGTCTCTTGGGCCCTCTAAAAGATTCTGTAAGAGAAATTTATTCTGTTCAAGGATTTCAGTAGTGTCCACATCATCCGATTTATCATCAATGTAAAGGATATGTTGGTCAAGCTGTTTCAATGTACTTTCCAAGATACGTTTATTATAGGCAATATAACTCTGGCAAAAAAGTTTAATTTGTGTTTTGCCAATATACCACCATTGACTTAGGGACTTATATAGCATTTTTCTCTCTCTCCAAGTCTCCCAAATAAAGGTGAAAGAGTGCACAAAATTGTGATCTTGCAACAGTCTACTATTACATTTCCAAAGTGAGTGCTTAAGAGTGCTCTGTGCAGTAAAGTTCGACAGACATATACTGATGATCAGATAAAGCAGTGGGAATAATACAGCTCTTGAAAAAATGTTTTTGACAAGAAATGTAAAAACACTTTTCTGCACATAAATTCTATCAAGTCTAGCTCCAGATATCATATTAGAGTTTACTTTCAACCAGGTATATTGTTTGGTGTGAGGGAAAGCTTCTCTCCAAACATCCACAAGACAATGATAAGTTATTAAAGTTTTAAGTTCTTCTGACGACTGCTTATGGGGTTCTTCATGGTTCCTATCTAGGGTGTGGTTTATGGTGCAATTAAAATCCCCAGCCAGAACAACCATTCTATCCTGCAAAACATCACTTAAAGCAGTTTTCATTTTTTTAAAGAAGAGAATTCGCTCTGAACCAATATTTGGGGCGTACACGTTAAATACGAAAACTTAAGTCCTTGAACCGTTACCTCAACACGCAACATTCGACCAGGAACCAATTCAAAAGCACTCACAGGTTGCCTCTTATATTCTGGCCCAAAGAGAATTGGAACCCCTGCGCTAACACTAGAACCATGACTTAATATAACCTGCCCCTTCCATTCACTCAGCCATTGTGCTTGATTATTTGAATCTGTATGAGTTTCACGAGTTCACATCTACATATAATTATTATGGTAAAGGTTATGCGTACTTGGCGTGCTGTCCGGGTGGAGGGCTCCGAGCTCGGAATTTCTGCCCGAACCCAGAGTACTCCCCCCTTGGGAAGAGTAGATGGAACTAGAGATGGAACTAGAGATGGAACTAAAAGTGAGGAGATGGGGTGGAGGTGGGATGCTGATAAACCGTCAAGAAACAAGTGGGTTCTGCTGTTATTTATCTTGTCCTGAGTCGATTACTGATTGATCTCCACTTGTCCTGATTGGGTTAATTATCTGCACCTGCTCCTCCCGAACCTTGTTAATAAAACATCATTTCACGAGTTCACATCTACATATAATTATTATGGTAAAGGTTATGCGTACTTGGCGTGCTGTCCGGGTGGAGGGCTCCGAGCTTGGAATTTCTGTCCGAACCCAGAGTACTCCCCCCAAAAAGCAAAAGAGCAAAAGGACAGCCGCCATAGTATAGACCCCCCAAAGATGCAGCGAATTTGGCAGGCTGGCTTTTCAATAAGCTTGATCGCTTGATCAAGTATATCTCCGTGGCGTTAACGGGTGAGTGAAGCGGGAATCGAAAAACGGCTGACCGGGAGGGCCCATGTAGCTTCTGACTTGAGCGGCTCGATGGCGTCAGGATATTGGGCTCTACCGGCCACCTGCGAGGTGGAATGAATTTGAAAATGCTGGCTGGGCAGGAAAGATAGATACGTGTCGAGTCCGCTGAGAGACCAATGCTCGCTGGACAAAAATATGAAAAAGGAAGATACATCCTGTCTGCTGAGAGACCAATGCTTGCTGGACAGAGGTAGTGGGAAGAGATAGATACATGCTGTGTCTGCTGGGAGACCCATGCTCGCTGGACGGGATAGAGTAGAGATAAGTACTGTAGTGAACTTTCTTCTAAAGTGTAGGAACTCAGAAGCGAAGACCAGGAGACGTTGGGATATCTTTTGAGCAGGTTTCTTTATTGCTGTAGTCTGCTTCGTCCAAGATCTGACTAAGTACAAAATACATTGTAGTTTATATATCTTTCAAGGGGGAATGTAAATGAGGCACAGGAGTCCGCCCTGCTACCTGAAGCTCCCCAGCCCTGATCTCATCGGCATTAACAGTGTGATTCGAATGCATAGAAACTAATCTAATCAGCCAGACCATTCAACGACAAAAGGTGATATTCTCAGTGCTCTGATCAATTTAACTTACAATAGAGAGATCAGGACAGACAGGAACAGGCAGGTTTGTGACATTTATCTTAGTTATAAAAATTCACTATAATAAACTTTTTCAGTTTATTTACTAACCTAAATTAACATTTTAATACAGTTTTTTTTTATTCGCTTTGGTACTATTTTCACAAGTAAGATGTACATTTTCAAAACTCTTAGTGCTAATATCACAACAGATCATCAAAAGTGCACTTTTTTCAAACATTTCATCATGTTTTCAATTGTGTTGGTACAATTCACAAAATCACAAAGTATCCTTTACACAACACAAAATAAGTGTTTCATCTACATAAAGGTTTCATTCACAGTAACTGCCTTTCATAAAGCTCTTACTATCAAACTTTTGATTTGCCCCTCTTTTATTTCAGTTTAATACATTTGTCTATTATTTAATCCAACTGATCTTAATGGTTAATCAATTAATCATTTGGTACACCTATAGATTTCTATAGATATTGATTCTATATACAGTTTCTAAAGAACTTGTTTGCAATTTCCAATGGATAACCAAATGTAATGAATTCTTTTTACATTAGTGATTTATAGATACTAACCACCACTGTGTTTAAAGTGTGTGTGTGTGAGAGAGATATGTGTGTGTGTGAGAGAGATACAGAGAAATTTGTGAAATTTGTGAAAACACTGTAAAGCAGAATAGAGTATAAGGGAGAGGAAACGGTCAGTGACTGTAAAACATTAGATTGATGAGAAATGCATCAGTAGAAGGGAGAGAGACATCATTTTACATTACAGTATGTATGCCATGGTGATACTGTAAACAGATTACCATGGTAGAGACTGACACATTACTGTAACTCAACCTTCATCTGTAAAGGTCCACTACAGTATAGATTCAGTCAAATGGTAGAGAGTGAAATCATTTACTGTATTGCCAGCAAATTCTGTTCTAGCACAGAACCTCATGGCTGTGTCATACTTCATCACAGCTTTTGATAACTCACTGCAGATACTATTACAAACATTATGGATTCAATTACATAGGTAGGTACATACATGGCAACTGTAGGCTAGCCTGTATTACTGTAATTATTTCAGCAACAAGGGTGATTTGAAACATGTGTCTTGCATTGTTTTCTGTTGAATTAACTGATTGTTAAAAGTACTAAATTAAAAAAAGATCATACGGTTGTGATTCAGTGATTAAACCAAACGTTATCATTACATATTACAATAATCTTGTGTTTGAAACAATGATTATGCGGACTGAAAAATGTATAACTGTAATGAAAGCATGGGATCGTGTTTTGAAAGAATGACTAGCTGTGTTACAAGTGTGATCAGTTTGGATTTTTGTACTAAGAGTTTTGAAAATGTACACCTTATTTGTGAAAATAGTACCAAAGCGAATAAAAAAAAAACTAAATTTGTAATCCTACAGTACATAGTACGTCCGCTGGGAGACCCATGCTTGCTGGACGGGAGAGAGTAGAGATAACACTGCGTTCTATTATGTCAACGAACCGATTTTTGTCGACGAACCGATTTTTTGTCAACGAACCGATTCGGCCCTCGTATATGACGTCACTTCTACGCTGCAAGTATTCTGGTATGTTTTGCGCGTCCGAGTCGGAGAAAAACATAGACGCCACCCAGAAAGCTGTTGCTATGGTAGCACTGGCCGAGTACCAGGCGCTTATCAAAACACAGCCTTTTGAACTTCTAAATTCTCACTTTATTTCATGTTTCAGTTATCTTCTGTTAGCAACGCTAGCCACGTTAGTAACACCCGTTTGAAACAAGGTTTCGTTCAATATTGCACTCAGAACAAGGCCGATTCCCATACCCACAGGCAGTGATACCGACGCAGTAAGGTATCGCAGTAATACGAGTGATTAAAATCGTAATTTAAACAACCAAAGCGGTCCAAAACCAATGAAAACAATTCATACAAGTCACACAGGGCGCAGCCATCTTGGATTCCGTATCGGAATTCTTGCTCAGTGTCCTCACGGTTGTCTGACTACCGAGCTGGGAAATCTGAGGAAAGGGGGCATGTTGCTAGGCAACGTCTGTCTTCGTAGTCGGAACTCCGACACGCATAAATAATAGAACGCAGCACAAGTACATAATACGTCCGCTGGGAGACCAATGCTCGCTGGATGGAGAAAGAGGAAAGAGATGCATACTACGTCCGCTGGGAGACCAATGCGCGCTGGACAGAGAAAATCATCAATTAGTTTTTTTTAACTGAAATATCAATTCTGAATAGTGAGGTACTGGAGAGAAGACATCACTGCTGGGGCAGTGGAGAAAATTAGCCAGAGAAACAGAGCTCCTGCGGGAGCAGAGTAGACATCACTGCTGCGGCAGTGGAGAAAATAGCCAGAGAAACAGAGCTCCTGCGGGAGCAGAGTAGACATCACTGCTGTGGCAGTGGAGAAACTTACCTGGAGAAATTGAGCTACGGTGGGAGCAGAGTAGACATCACTGCTGCGGCAGTGGAGAAAATAGCCAGAGAAACAGAGCTCCTGCGGGAGCAGAGTAGACATCACTGCTGCGGCAGTGGAGAAAACAGCCAGAGAAACAGAGCTCCTGCGGGAGCAGAGTAGACATCACTGCTGCGGCAGTGGAGAAAATTAGCCAGAGAAACAGGGCTCCTGCGGGGTGCAGAGTAGACATCACTGCTGCGGCAGTGGAGAAAATAGCCAGAGAAACAGAGCTCCTGCGGGAGCAGAGTAGACATCACTGCTGCGGCAGTGGAGAAAATTAGCCAGAGAAACAGGGCTCCTGCGGGAGCAGAGGAGACATCACTGCTGCGGCAGTGGAGAAAATAGCCAGAGAAACAGAGCTCCTGCGGGAGCAGAGTAGACATCACTGCTGCGGCAGTGGAGAAAATTAGCCAGAGAAACAGGGCTCCTGCGGGAGCAGAGTAGACATCACTGCTGCGGCAGTGGAGAAAATTAGCCAGAGAAACAGGGCTCCTGCGGGAGCAGAGGAGACATCACTGCTGTGGCAGTGGAGAAAATTAGCCAGAGAAAGAGCTCCTGTGGGAGCAGAGGAGACATCACTGCTGTGGCAGTGGAGAAACTTACCTGGAGAAATTGAGCTCCTGCGGGAGCAGAGGAGACATCACTGCTGTGGAAGTGGAGAAAATTAGCCAGAGAAACAGAGCTTCCTTTGGGAGCAGAGGAGACATCACTGCTGTGGCAGTGGAGAAAATTAGCCAGAGAAACAGAGCTCCTGTGGGAGCAGAGGAGACATCACTGCTGTGGCAGTGGAGAAAATTAGCCAGAGAATCAGAGCTCCAGCGGGAGCAGAGGAGACATCACTGCTGCGGCAGTGGAGAAAATTAGCCAGAGAAAGAGAGCTCCTGCGGGAGCAGAGGAGACGTCACTGCTGTGGCAGTGGAGAAAATTAGCCAGAGAAACAGAGCTCCTGCGGGTGCAGAGGAGACATCACTGCTGCGGCAGTGGAGAAAATTAGCCAGAGAAACAGAGCGCCAGCGGGAGTAGAGGAGACATCACTGCTGTGGCAGTGGAGAAACTTACCTGGAGAAATTGAGCTCCTGCGGGAGCAGAGGAGACATCACTGCTGTGGCAGTGGAGAAAATTAGCCAGAGAAACAGAGCTCCTGTGGGTGCAGAGGAGACATCACTGCTGCGGCAGTGGAGAAAATTAGCCAGAGAAACAGAGCGCCAGCGGGAGTAGAGGAGACATCACTGCTGTGGCAGTGGAGAAACTTACCTGGAGAAATTAAGCTCCTGTGGTGTGGGGCTGACTGAAGGAGGGAGGAGATTGGGGCCTGGCAGGCCGATGCTCGTCTTCTTGCACGTTAATCAAAGACGCGAGGAAGAGGAGGTGAGAGATTAATCCTTGCAGGATTATGCGCATCTGAAGTTTAAATGGCCGAGCAAAGATAGCAGTCCGCGTTCAGAACAGTTTAGACTGCTTACATAAGACTAAAACGTTTTAGAACCTGCATATATTCACCTCTGACCCGCGGTTTGATTCAGTAATCATTGTTTGATGTTGGATGATCATCAAACAGGAACGTCAACATGGCAGTTTATTTTAATTAATTCTATGGGTCACATTCCCTGCCGATTTTTTCGTTATGAATCAGAAAAACAATAGTGAAGCAGTGGTTTTAAATTAGGCTACTTATAAAAAAATTTAATAAAAATATATTTACGCTATAACTTTAAGTTTCTAAGCGATTTTTGTAGATACATTGCAGGACAGTGTTAGTGATAGGTTCTTGATGATTCTGTGTGCAATATGCACGTAATGTGAGACCTACTGTTTACGTGTGAGTTTATGCCACGAGGAAGCATTGCGTTAATGATGGCAAATCATTTGTACAGAAATGATTTAAAGCGAGTGTTCCCCGATCAAAAATGAGTATCCAGATAGCATAACTGGCTCGTGATTCAACAACTGGTCGGGACTGAATCTGCAGCGCGGCTTACTTAGGGCCTGCCGCGGCGGCCTGGCGCTGGAGGAAGGCCTGTTCCTTCGTGTGAAGAGGGCGGCATTGCCTTATTGTCCATTTCTCTATGGCAGGAATTATTTAAAGTTCCGGTTTAAAGAAATACGCGGAAGTAGATTGCGGATGTTTCGCCCACGGTGGCGAAGACCCGTTTGTTTGGCCTGACGCCCGCGAGATAACACCAGAGGATTGCGGCAAATATTCCTGATTCTGACAGACGAAAGATTCTTCATCAAACGGGAAGAGCTCGATTCGGACATGATAGGAAGGTAGGCTACTGCGGGGCCAAATTCTGATAAACCGTCAAAAAACACAAGTGGGTTCTGCTGTTATTTATCTTGTCCTGAGTCGATTACTGATTGATCTCCACTTGTGCTGATTGGGTTAATTATCTGCACCTGCTCCTCCCGAACCTTGTTAATAAAACATCATTTATTGAAGAAAAACTATACTTTAGCCCTCTTTATCATAATTTAATCAAAAAGACTAAACCTTTTAACAGCATCACGACACCAATTGATATTTAAAGTGCCAAATCTCAAGGGTGCCATGAGAAGAAAAAAGTACCAATAAAAATGCATGCAAGCCATATGACTTTTTGCCTTGTGAATGCAGTATACTTCTTACATTACAAAGAAGCTTCTTAAGGCGGTACCATTTTGATCTATCGAGCTCATCAAAGGTTGCCTTCCGCATAGCTACAGTACAAGATATCAGGAAATGTTTTAAATCAGGAAAGTATGACTCAATACTGGGCTTGCAAAGCACTTTTGTATTGTCAAGGAAAGTATTTGTCTTTTGTACTGAGTAAAGTTTAGTTCTACCTTCAGAAGTATTCTCCAAGTCCATCACGTCATTCCCATCATATAGTTCCTCGTCATCCTTATCGAAATCCTCCATCTGTAGCCTTAAATCCATCACCATCATGTGACTACGAGTATGACATCAGCTACCTGGGCAACCTCAGCTATCTCCACGGCACTATTGCTGGAATTAGCCGACAGGGACCTTTCGCCATGCTCCTCGAGCGAGCCACTCGGTGCTGTGGAAGTAGTAACGGTGCAGCGTCCACAACGTCAGAACCTCGTGCCCCACCATCAACCATATTATCAGCCAAAACTTCATTAACGCCATTATTTCTATTACGATTCGGGCAAGTCTGCCTAACGTGTCTGAATTCGCCACAAATAAAGCATTTCATGGACTCAGAACCATATAGTGTAATTCTTACGGTGCTGACACTTGTCTGACACGACTGTCGTGTGGTGTCGCGACGCCTCCGCCTCCGCCTCTGTTTACCGCTATGGCGTGGTTTTGACCGAGCGGGAAATGTTGCGTATCAGAACAGAGGACCTGCGAGAGACTTCCCCCCATCTCCATATGCTCTACTTCTATTGGATAGACGCGTCGCGTTCAACGGACTTCATTTGCATAAAGATGGGCATCGGCCAGCTTTTTGACGCGCGACAATTTTCAAAATGAAGCGCCGTCTTCTCGAAATGCTTTGCGGGCGCGACAAAGTTGCTTGATGTCACCCATTGGAATAAAGTGGAGTGCGGCGCGACAGAAGTGTCGCACGGACAAGTGGATCAGCACCGTTACACTCGATGGTTAATTTCTCCGACACGTTCAAAGGATCACTCTGAGAAATCAGAACCATGAAAACCTGGCGCCGAAAAGACATTACATGCTTAAGTTGGGGGGTTTTGCATCCGAGCGTAATCATCTTAATGGGACTCACTAATTTACCATATCGCAATTGCATTTGCTCTAGCTTCTCATTTTTTACAAACGGAGGTACATTTGACAAGACAAATCCTCTTTGATGGGCTTGACAGAGTCCAAACGGGCACAAACATTTCATTTATCGTTAATCCACTCTCTATTAAATCATTGACCATTTGGCTTTGACTCAGGAAAAATAACTATCGCCTTGTTTATACGAGAGGCAGATCTGATGTTTACGGTGCAGACTGCAGCAATCCTCCACTGACAAAGACGCATCAGGCATACATGTACATTTGCAACTGTGTCTGATAGTCAGTTGCGAGAAATCACCCGCATTGGTCCCCATTTTCCCCACTCACTGATCGAAGTCAGACAAAATAATCCTACCACTTAATTAAACTAAATTCAAGAAAGGGGAAAAAAAGAAAAGAAGAAAAACTCCAGCTCAACACCTCTCACCCACGCCAAACTCCATTGACTCGCTCCCAGCATGCAACACACACACAGAGAGAGAGAGAGAGAGAGAGAGAGAGAGAGAGAGGAATGTGCATTTCTGAAGTGGTCCAGCTTTTCTGTCCATATGTAGCCTGGAGAAAACACATTCAACCATCTTTTCATTAGCAGAAAGGAAATAAGCCGGCCACTCAATCTCCATTTTAAAGTCGTAAGTAACCCTTTTCATAAGGTTTTATTGTGCATGTTATTCCAAAGGGGAAGATCTGTCTTTCATCTTTGCTTTTTAGCTGCCATCATGAAGGTTAATTCTGATTAACAGTTTAGACTACTCTCTTTTTTTAGGTTATGCAGCCTTTCTAAAGTCAAGTCAAGACATCTTCATTTATAAAGTGCTTTTAACAATATAGATTGTTACAAAGCAGCTTTTCAGTGATAATAGTTAATTAAAGTAGCAGACATTGTTTTGTCTTTACAGCAGATCTAGAATAAAGTTATTGTCCAGCTAAAGTTAGTTTTGATTGATTCACTTCCGTTTAAAAGATCATTAGGGGCCGCTAACACGACACCATTCTAATAGAAAACCCTTAATGCGGTCCGGACGCTCATCCGCACAACAGTGCCTGGTGGCTCGAGAACGCAAACCTTGAAATAGGTTCCAAGGTGCAAGCCTTGTAAAAGTCCCAACAACAACAACAATAATAATAATAATAAATATAGCTGCAAGTGGCAATCATTGCTTGTATTCGCAGGCTGCCCTGCTCTGTTATCTGGCAGAGCATCTCTCAATCTGGAAAGGAACGTTTCTGCTTCATGAAAAAGCCCCAGTGGAGTGATGAAAGCAGAGGCAGATCATCATCTCCTCTCGCAGAAATGAGAGAAACTGCCCTGGCTTTAGTGCTCTTCGACACCACGGATATCTTCTAGCTGCTGCTCCAGGTCTTGTCAGGTGTAGATTTATTTTCTTCTCTGTTTACTCTACTCTCTCCCCATTTTCCTTATTTTGGCTGGGATCTCTGTAAAGGTGTGTGAGAATGATAAAGGCGCATGGTGAAAATGTCAGAGAGGAGCAGATTGATGGAGTGAGCGGATGCGCTGATGCACTGCCCTGTTAAAACCCTATTGATTAATGTCTGTCACAGTCTGTCATGGGGTGGAAAAACTATGTATGCATACATTTCCATCATATCTGTGCATTAGGGGCTGCCAAGCTGTCCGAAACTCTTAGATGTCCTAAAAAAAAGTGTGAGGGAAACTGGAACACTGATGTGGAGGTGGATAAAGTGGGTCTATCTCTGATTTATGAATATAAAAATGTGCTTCGATTCACCAAGCCAATGCATTGAAATTTTAAAACAGATATTGGGTCAACATCGAACATGCATTGGTATCTATCATATGCTGTTAGAAATATACAAAGACAAATGAATGTTTGAGTGGCAAACCACACAGAGTAATGTTTTGAATTATGCTCGGCACATCTGACATTGTTGAAAGATTCAAAAGCCCTGAAAGTCAACCCACGAGAAAGAAGACTCTTGTTGTGTTGATTACTGAGCACTAGATGGAGGAGTCAAGGACCAAGACTACACAGCGCCAATGGGAAATATAGACATTTGACTTTAAAATTACAAGCTGTTGCTTTAAGCATAGTTATTATATATATTATCTCAAACTTTAAGCTATACTGTTATTACCCTTGTGTTATATATCAGTAGTTGGTGGATGTGAACATTATCTGTAAGAGTAATCCTGCATACTGCGCTAGATCAGGTCTAAAATAAATATCTTTAAAGGGATTCTTCTTTAGAAATGTGGTCACTAAAAACTGCATGTACTCAGTCTCCAAAATTAACAGTGCCAGATACAATAAAAAAAAATAATAATAATAAACAAAATTAAAGTTAGTAAATAAAAAAAGACACACTCACTAGTTGGCCGGCCACTGGTCATGTGACATACAAAACTGCATGCTAAAGAAAACATCTAAATTTCAATTTGCTGTAAATGTATCATCAGAAAAGCTTATCTATCTTGCTGACATAGTGACACACTCTCATGGGAATTCATAATTATTTCAATTATTATTCTCATAATATTTTACAATTTGGTGAATTGGTGGCTAATTTGTACAAAACTCATTTGTGCATTTCCATACACACTTGAGACCAATTTAATAAATATTACAAATATTTAAATGTAATACAAGCTACGACAACAATCGTGCAGAAGCATGATTTCCCAAAAGATTTGATTCAATTCAACTGTATTGTGCTTTTCACAATATATGTACTGTTACAAACAATAGTCCCTTATAGACTTGCAGCAAAATGTGATAATAGCATGGAAAAAATCTAATTTTAAGTAGATGAACACAAACCCTGAGCGGAAACAAAGACTTAACTGGGACATGAACCTCCTTGGGCTGAGACATTTTAAACAATATTATACAAAGCATATATACATGCATACATTTAAATTAATTAGTTAGCATTAAATACTAGGGGAAATGCACAGCTAACCACTAGTGCTCTATAATAATCCATTATAATCCTCATTAAATTCATGCTTTGGAATGAACATTAGGAGTAGAGGTGAAATAGGACGATGGATATACACACAGTTATTGGTAGCGAACAGGAGGGATTGCCAGACGGCTGAGTTAAGCTCAGTCCAAGTCTCATGATCCCTGTAGCTTTAAAGACGTCCATCTCAAAGGAAATGTACTGTAAGAGGTCACTACGGGTCCACCTTAACCTTTCCATCCTCGTCTCAAGTGCCAGACAGATAGTGGAGCGAGAAAAGGTCAAGGAGCCCGAGGGGTACAAACTTCCCATTTTTCCAACACTGGTTTCACTGTGAGTTTGAAACGCAAAGCCATCCCTGAGAGGAGAAGCACAGAGTTTGGCCTCCAGCGTATAAACTTGAATTAAGTGGTGAGTTTGTGGATGCTGCTGATGAAACAGACTGAAATATGTGTTGTTATTCACTGAAAACGTCAGCTTTAGAGGTTTTGATCAGATTGAATGTCTCCGCAGCAGCTCTTCTGTAAGGGCAGGAGGGTTTGTGCCACACCAAAATATTCACTCCCTTGAAAACAGAACTGTATATAAACTGAATCAATCCTAAATGAGCTCAACAGCACCCTACATTTTCCAATGTAAATCCGTGGTGAAAAATGGAAATGCAGTGCGCCCTTATTGAGAGCCATGTAGGCAGATATGAGACCAACCCGTTCTCATTAGATGCATCTCTATAGCACGCATTGTGTTTATTGTGCAATTTATATGCGGAAATTAGTTTTTACGTGCAAATGAAACACACTGTAAACTCTTGGGTAGGATTACTGGTCTGGGGTACGTGCGAATAACACACAATGAAGTTCGTATCATATGCACGCAAAAAACTGCATGTCATATGCACGTAAAACGTACTCGGTTACTAACGTAACCTCGGTTCTCTCTAGAGAGGGAACGAGTACTGTGTAATATCTTACGCTATGGGGAAAACCTCTTTTCCACGAGATATTGAAGCCAAAAATTATCCTTAATTTTGAATTAATGTAAAACGCTGTGCAGCAGCATGCAGACATAGGCAAGACGGCTTGCGCGCCTATTGGCTGCCCTGCGGCAACAACAGCAGCCTATCGAGAGAGGCTCTGCGTGACACATATCCAATGGGGGCATTTCGCGCCCATTTCGTCACGTCCCGCCAGGAAGGGTGTGGTCTCGCCCTATAAATATAGCTCGATTAGGCTGGTACAACTGGTTTTCATCGCCGAAGCGAACCAGAGCTGTGTATGCACGGCAAGATACGCAGTACTCGTTCCCTCTCTAGAGAGAACCGAGGTTATGTTAGTAACCGAGTACGTTCTCTTACGAGAGTATCTCTCGTACTGCGTAATATCTTATTACGAACACAATGCAAAACGCCGTGCGTACTGGGATCCGACACCAAAGTCCCAAGGGCAGTAGCCCGGGGCTCATATTGTGCATAATCACCATAGACTCACAGAGAGTCGGAGAAGAGAGGCTGCAAGCATCATTCCCCATGAAATAGCATCCTACAGGAGCTAGTTATGTTAACAGTGTTTCACGCAGACAGGGTGAACGTGTTCAGCCTGAACTGGGTAATAGTACGGGTTATTCAACACCCATGGAGCTGTTTTATCGCTCAGCGAGCAATGCACAAGCAAGACTCAGCATCTGGGCCGGCACAGCGGGGCAGATAGCACGGAATTCTTTACCGACAGAAGCTTGGCTTGTAAGGCGGGAACCTCTAGGTTGTAAAACCTTATAAATGTAGACGGCGAGGCCCAGCCCGCGGCCGTACAGATATCGGTAACCCCACTATACTATGCCCACGACGAGGCCACGCCTCTCGTGGAGTGCGCTCTGACACCCAAAGGACACTGCAGGCCCTTAGAAGTGTAAGCCAGTGCTATGGCGTCGACTATCCATCTGGATAGGCTCTGTTTTGATGCGACCAGTCCCTTGGAGCGTCCGCCAAACAAAACGAAGAGCTGCTCAGTCTGTCTGAAGACCGACGAGCGGGACACATAAGCTCTCAGTGCTCTGACAGGGCAGAGGAGACTCGCATCCTTCTCCTCATCACGAACCGGGAGAGCGCACAGGGAAATAACCTGGGCCCTGAACGGTTTGTTAAGGGGTGTGGGCACGTACCCGTGCCTTGGTTTGAGTATGACTTTTGAGTCATTAGGCCCAAACTCCATGCATGACACGCTTACCGAAAGCGCTTGCAAGTCCCCTACGCGCTTCACTGAAGCGAGAGCCATAAGGAATACCGTTTTGAGAGACAGATGTTTCATGTCTGACAAATGGATTGGCTCGAATGGGGCACCTTTCATGGCTTCCAAAATCGTAGAAAGGTCCCACACAGGGACTGAGGGGGGTCTGGGAGGATTCAGCCTCCGAGCTCCCCTGAGGAATCGCACGACCTGGTCGTTTTCCCCAGTGACTGGCCAGACGTCGGTTTTGCAAACGCCGCTATGGCCGCCACGTATACTTTGAGCGTGGATGGGGTTCTGCCCTTATCCAGCAGCTCCTGAAGAAAGGAGAGCACTTCCGTAACCCCGCAGTCTGCGGGTGAAAAGCCCTGAGCTTGACACCAGGCAGAGAACACTGACCACTTTGAGGAATAGAGCCGTCTAGTAGACGGGGCTCTAGCCTGCGTGATTGTATTTAACACTCCCTCTGGGAGGTTAGCGGGTACCCGTTGATGGCCCATGCATGTAGGGACAATAATTCCGGGCGAGGATGCCAAATCGAACCCTTTGCATGAGAGAGGAGGTCTCTCCTCACCGGTATCGGCCACGGGGCAGTGCTGGTCCGCCGCATTAGGACATCCGTTTTCCCTGATTCGTTCCAGCACTTGAGGCTGGAGCGAGACGGGGGGAAAAACATAGAGGGGGCAGCGGGGCCATACGTGGGCCAGCGCATCCCTGCTCTTGGAGAAAAAGTTCGGACAGTGAGCGTTTTCTTGGGACGCGAACAGGTCCACCTGCGCTCTGCCGAATGTCTCCCACAGCAGTTGGATCGTCTGCAGGTGCAGCGACCATTCCCCTGCTGGGACATTGTTTCTGGACAGACGGTCTGGTCCCAGATTCAGGCGACCAGGCACATGCGCTGCTTTCAGTGAAAGCAGGTTGTGCTGAGCCCAGACCAGGAGGCGTTCCGTCAGCCTGTAAGGTTTCGGGACCTGACGCCACCCTGGTGATTTATGTATGCCACCACTGACATGTTGTCCGACCGGACTAAGACGTGGCGGCCTTTTATCTGGGGACAAAAGCGCCATAGCGCGTTGTCGACTGCCAACATTTGCGTAGGAGCTTTTCTGGCTGGGGAACAGCGAACTCTTCGCCCAATTGACTGTGAGACCCAGATTCTCGAGATGCTCGAGTAATGTGGTTCTGTGTTCTATGAGCTCTGAATGTGATCGAGCTAGAATCAGCCAATCGTCCAAGTAGTTCAAAACTAGCATGCCCTGGAGACTCAGGGATGCGAGGGCCGCGTCCATGCACTTCGTAAATATACGGGGTGCTAGGGATAGGCCGAACGGTGGGACTGTGTATTGATATGCCTGGCCCTCGAAGGCAAATCTCAAGAATCGCCTGTGACGTGACGCTATTTGTATTTGGAAATAGGCGTCTTTCAGATCTATTGACATAAACCAGTCTCCCTGGCGCACTTGCGCAAGGATTTTCCTGGTTGTTAGCATTCTGAACTGGCGCTTCATAAGCACTCTGTTCAGCTGTCGCAGATCTAGAATGGGTCTGAGACCCCCGTCTTTTTTCGGTACCAGAAAATATCTGCTGTATAGCCCCCCTTCGCTCTGAGCCTGAGATAAAGGTTCTATGGCCCCTTAGCTCAGCAGTTTCGCTATTTCGGCTCGAAGTAGATGAGATACTTCGTTGTTTACCGTGGTTTCGACACGCGCCGTGTAACGGCAGGGACGTCGAGCGAACTGTAGCGAATAGCCTCTTTTTATAGTGTTCAACACCCATTCTGATACCCCGGGAAGCTTTGCCCACGCATCTGTGTGAATAGCTAGGGGTAGAATGAAAACGGGCTCTGGCCGCGGCATAGCGGCGACTGCAGAGCTTCGGTGGCTGAGACATAAACACTGTGTTTATAGTGTGCGAGGCGGGAGGCGCGCCGATCACGGCAGGCAGCCTGGTCGCGCTCGAATTCTCTATGACAGGTTGTGGAGAGAGAGCGAGCGGGACAAACCCCGTGGGGTTGAGCGTGTCTGTGAAGGAATGTGGGCGCGGGATGGCGGGCACATTCACTGCACTGGGAACACCGTTGGCTTGTGCTGACTGAATGTGTGTCGGTTTCATTTTTACAGAAAACGAGGGACACGCATCGTGTAGTGTTTGTGGGCACTGTGTCGTGGGCATATTCACTACATTTTTGCACAATCGACATGAGTCGATTTTATTTGTGCTAGCCCTGAACTGTGGCGGGCTGTGTCTGTGTGTGGGAATGGGCACTGAGGCGTGGGCATTCATACAACACTCATAACACCATCTGCCGTGGCCGGAATACCAGAAAATACACTCTTTTGGGATTTATCTGGGTCGCCGTAAAAATGGCATTTGTGTGCAGGCAAGCGGGCTGTGGTGCCGGCTTGTTTACTGCGAAATACACTGGAACAGTCACATTGTTTGGAACTGAACGAGCAAGAAGTTTCGGTGGAGTCTGGCCGCGGCGAGACTTAAACACCGTGGGTTTTAGCTGACTGCATGTGTGTTGGTTTCGTTTTACAGAAAACGTGGCACATGCAGTGTGTAGTGTTTGTGGGCACTGGGTTGTGGGCACATTCACTACATTTAATGCACAATGACATGAGTCAATCTCATTTGTGCGAGCCCTGCACTGTGGCGGGCTGTGTTTGTGTGTAGAAATGAACACTGGGCTGTGGGCATTTCTATTACACTCATAACACCATCGGCTGTGGCTGGATTACCAGAAAATACACTGCTTATATGATTTTTCTGGGTCGGCGTGGAAACGGCATTTTTGTGCAGGCAAGCGGGCCATGGTACCGGCTTGTTTACTGCAAAATACACCGGAACAGTCGCATTTTCTTGGAACTGAACGAGCGAAAAGTTTCGGTGCAAGTCTGGCAGCGGCGAGACTAAATTTTTATCTGCTGCAAGACCTGGGATCGAACACGGGTCTCCCGTGCGAAGGCTTTGGGTTTCGCCACTGAGCCACAGGGGGAAACAACAAGAGCTTAAAATAGCTCGAGCAGATAAGAGAGCGTCATCACAGTTTGTGTGTGTTGGTGTTTGTTTGCAGGCGTGCGTGTTATACAACAGGCTCATAGCTGCAATATTGACATTTTCAGCCACTCAAACTAAGAGGAGCTGAGAAATGTTTGAGAAATGGAGATTGGTCCGGCCTCGGCGGGACTAAAAACACACTCTTTCCTCATTTCGCCGGTGACGCATGCCCACGGGGGGCGGGGTCGGGGTAGCCTTCTTATAACGTAAAGAAAGCTAGCCACGGCCCGTTTCCCTGACGACTCGCGGGCAGAAGGGGGAGGTCCACAGAGCTCGCCCAATCCTCACTGTCCGACGCCAGGATAAAGCAGCTGGCCTTCTCTACAGATGCAGCTATCTCGTCGTCATTAATGGCGGAAGCGGCGGCGCGCGGCGGCCGTTGTCCGTCAGCGAGCGACTCGAGTGAAGCTGGTGAAGCTGGCGGGCGAACCGGCGAGCTATCACGGGTTGGAGAAGGCTCGGGGCTGTTTCGTCGACCTCAATGGCGGAAGCGGCGGGACTCGAGCGATGCCGGCGAAGCTGGCGGGCGAACCGGCGAGCTTTGGCGGGCAGGAGAAGGCTCGGGGCCGCGCTGGGCACGGCGCTTTTACGGCGCGGCGCTACAGCGGGCTGAAGTGCAGGCTCTGAGAATGATGCCAGGCGAGTCCTCAGAGTCACCATCGGCAGTAGCTCACAGTGAGGGCATCCGCCGTCGACGAGAGCGAGAGCCGCATGATCCTCACCCAGGCAGGAAACGCAGATGACATGGCGATCCTCTTCACTGAGTGTGGCTCGGCACGAACTGAAGGATCTATGCATCTTGAAAAAGACGCAGCTCTTTTAGGAGAGGGAGAGAGACAGTGAAAAAATGTGTGTCGCAGTGGCGAACACACTCACACACTTGCAGAAAAGGATATAATGCCGGAAGCGTAGCAGGTACGGCGGCTAAAGGCGGCGATGCCAGCGACTTCAGACTCAAGGCTCGTCCCGCTGTGTGCTTTTCTCAGACGGCGTGGCTTCTCACTCCGGATCCAGCGATGCGGTGATGCTTCGCTGAAGAGATGAAAATCCGTTGTACCAGCCTAATCGAGCTATATTTATAGGGCGAGACCACGCCCTTCCGGGCGGGACGTGACGATATGGGCGCGAAGCGCCCCCTTTGGGTATCACGAAACGCAGGGCCTCTCTCGATAGGCTGCTGCTGTTGCCGCAGGGCAGCCAATAGGCGCGCAAGCTGTCTTGCCTATGTCTGCATGCTGCTGCACAGCGTTTTACATTAATTCAAAATTAAGGACAATTTTTGGCTTCAGTTTTCCGTTTTCCCCATAGCGTAAGATACTCTCGTAAGAGAACTCATTTTAGCATATAATTTGCATTCTAAACACAATCCGTGCTATAGAGAAGCCTTTCATGAGATCAGGCTGATGAGACTGTTCTGCTTGATTTACGTTACCGACACGGTTTAATACATTGGCGAGTTCAACAATGCAGTCATCAAAACATTTGCTAATATGAAACAATGGCAGGCCAAATTATAACTAAATCACCATTAAATTGTTGAAAGTATAAATCCTTTATTTTAAACATGTCCTTAAATGAATATACATTGTGGGCAGCCTGTAAATACAAATCTAGTTATGATCATCAGTCATAACTAGATATGTACATCAGTCATGATACTCTACAGGGCGCATGCTGATTGGTCCCAAACAATCACATCATTAGCTCATGGCTCAAGCTGATTGGCTCTGCTGATCCTGCAGCCAATGAGATCACTTGCTCAACATTTGAATAGTCTGGTTGAGTGTTTGCTGTAAGCTCTATCAGAGTTCCTCTGAATCCTCCACCTCCCCAGCTCCACCTGCCTAGATCTGATAATCATAAGTTAGTCATATAGCCTACGATTCGACACAAATCTGCCCCATCTAAATGTAGGTATAGGTCAGGAGCTGCTGCTGATGTCAGTCACAATCAGACATCATTTCTGTCTGTGTGTCTCATGGCCAAGTTTCATGAATGCCGTCAAAACTAATTGTAATGCATCTATAGCCCTGTTTACAGTTATGTTGTGTTTTTGGCCCTTCCTTTAAACTGGCAGGCATGATGACTGTGAACTGTCATTGCATGAACATCAGTTGTTTGAAGATTCAACAGAATGTCTTTTTTTGTGTTCCACAGAATAAAGAAAATCATACAGTTTGGAACAACATGATAGAGATTAAATAAATGACAGGATTTTCATTTTTGTCAACTGAAAGTGCAAATCAATTACCATAATCTATTCTAAGTGTCAGAAATGTAGAAAACATCTAAACAATATCTTAAAAAGAGTGGATGCACAGCACATTATGAAAACTGCTGAAATCTTCAGAATGTCATACAAGAATATAACAGGGAATGCATTACCACTATTTGATTAGAATTAAAAATTAGATTAGATTAGAATATCTCACAAAAGTAACCATGAGTAGAGAGCAAAATAGGGCTAAATATTATGCTTTATTTTCATTAATATTACATTTATACATTTATTCATTTAGCAGACGCTTTTATCCAAAGCGACTTACAAATTACAAAAGCGACTTATTTTAATAATATAATATTCAACCCGGGAAAATGTCTAAATGCAATACAAACACCACATGTTTATGTTTTTTTTAATTGTACATTTGAAGTAAACAAAAAAATAAATAAATACAAAATATTTATAAAATAATAATTAAAAACTGTCATAATGGGAAGCAGGGTCTCAAATTTAACCTAAAAGCCAAAAAGACCAGCATAAATTGCCTGTAAGCTGTCACTCAGTTTGGGACAAAATGTTTGTTTTTAGTTATTATCTTATCTTATTTTTAATAATTGTAACTTTTATTGCCTATGAATTAAAGACAAAAGTCTTGCAATGACCTGAGTAACAGGGAATTCATGGTGAATTTGAGAAACATGTATAAAATTATTTCCTTGTCTTCCTGCCATGCTGTAAAGAGTCCAAATGAGGTTCAGTTTTAGATACAGACATAGATGTCAACAGGAACGTGAGATTGACTTTGCATCAGTTAAAAGTGCCAAAACTGACATCTTGTAGATGAAATCACCAATCCAGCATTAACCAGCAGAGACGCCTGGACTAGCATGGCAATTTATGCTGGTCTTTTTGGCAGAGACGGTCGTCTTTTATACAACACAGACTCAACAGAGCCTCAGGAAGAGCAAACCATCATTTTCTGTGTGTTTCCGGTGGGCATCGTGTGGAAAAGCATCGCGTCAAACACAATGGAGACATAAGTTTACCCTGCATCTTACAGGCAGCATTAATATTTCAAGCAGCCTTCCGAGTTTTTTTCCTCTAACCTTTTATAGATCTTTTTATTAAGTTCTGAAAGACTATCAATGTTAACGGCGTTAAGTGATTTAGTTTTAGCCCTGCTGTGTTTGAAATGCTAATGCCACTCCTAAAATATGACGTAAATGGCAGAAAGTCAAGACTTTGTGTTCTGGTTTTCTGTCAAGGTTTAACACGCATACAATCATGGCTGAATAGAAATGTTGGATTAGAAAACGGGATGGGGATATTTCTGACATTCATTTGCAGCTGTAACAGTGTTCAGTGTCAAAGAGCAAACTGCACGGCATGAATGATATCTGCATTAATAAACCTGCTATAGCACCTGGGCTCTGTTGAAAACACCCTCTCAGACATTAAATAATGCAGTGATAATAAACACGTCATTCTTTATTATTCCTTATAACTGATCTCAGATGGCGTGCACAATTGCTGCTTCAACATCATGGCTCCTGATGAAAGAATACATGGATAATTGCAGGCCAGGAGTGAGACCCGAATGAAAGCGAGTCCAGACAGTCCATCAGCCCGACAGAGCAAGAATAATCAAGGACTTTGTCTCTTCTGACCAGACGCGTCTGGAGATCCAATGCAAACTCTTATCAAAGGGCATGTTTTATGGACATCTGACTTTTAGCCCCCCAAAGATAATGAATGCATTTGATCCGACATGAAAGAGACAGAAGGCCAGCTCTTCTGCCGGAGAACCGCAGACAGATGATTAATAATCAAATTAAAGACGAATTTTTACCGCCCCACCGTCCAAAGCTGGATGTTAACTCAAAGCAGTCAAAGTGAATGATGTCTTATCAAGACCTATAGATTATTTTATATGCTTTTTTGAATGGAATAATTATAGTTCAAATATAACTATATGCATATACAACTATGAGCTAAAACTATAAAAAAAAAATCATACCTTAAAGAGGCCATATGATGCCCTTGATGATGTTTTCAGGCTCTACTACAGGTTTTCCTGCTTGAATGTTGATTATTTTCTCCATATTTTCCATTGTTGCGGCTCCTCTCTTCCCAGGCTCTGTCCCAAATGGCACACTCCGGACTGGTGGACTTCCTCAGAGTCCACACTTTGGTGACGTCATGTAGTGCAGACCTATAGGGCTCTTGGCACGAGTCCACGAGGAGCATTGGGAGGTATTTTGGGACAGACTCGATTGTCACGCCGGAGACGGTCTGGTTGTTGTTCTGGACAGGAGCTGCAGGTTCAGGGAAATACGCTGCCTATACGTTGCTGTTGTTTTTACCATTGTGTTTGCGAGATGGCTTGCCATGCAGAGAAATCACATTCTTGCGCTCCAACGTCGTTGAAGACAACATTATTTTGCATGCATAAAAATACTGATGTTATGCACGAAGGAAAGCGTAAGGAAATAAAAGTTTAATAAGACTTTGTAGCTAAACGTTCTAACTTGTCAAAAGTCTTTAGTGCATTAACTTATTTTAATATTAAAATTTAATATACAATAGATACATGCTTATTTAAGTGATGTATTAATTGTACATAATAATACATAATGTTCCATTTGAACTAAGATTACAATTTTAACACATAATGAAAATGTGCGTGAGTTTCAGATGAATTTACAGGTTTAAATATTCATACTACGTTTACATATGACTCAGTACAGCCCTGACATTCGGTTCTATTTATATAATGAATCATAATGTGATCGTATTATTCAGCGCGCTATTATTAGCCTATGTTTGAGACATCAACCACTGGTCGATGACTATAATGTTTGTATAAACTGTAGGTAATAACTGGTAAAATGTATACCTAGGTCATAAAAACCGCAATGATACTTACACACTTCAGAGCGTTAACATGATGAATGGGACGGCCTACAGACTCGTAGACTCAGCGAACACGCACAATTTAAGTCCACGAGACCGAGAGTCCACATGAAGTGTGCCATTTGGGACAGGGCCCCAGTCTGTCAGTAACGCTCTGTTTACTTCCTGTCTCTATAAAGCCCCTCCTTCTGAAATACACACTGTGCTCTGATTGGTCGGCTGGACAGTGTGTTGTGATTGGTCGAGCGCTTCGAGTGTGTTTGGGAAATGTCCCGCCCCTTACCATAACCACCAGTTTAACACACTACTAACTAACTCAACCAGGCCCCGCCCCTTTATTCTGCGTATGAATTATTAAAATGAGGAATATTGTGACGTGTTTGTTCCCGGAAGAAACTCAAGACTACAATGGAGGCGTTTCAGGAGTTCAGAAACACTGACACTGATATAGAGAAGCTTTTTAATGCTCAAACAGCAATATTACACACTAAAGACAGATGAACATGGACAAAAGCAGAACAGCTGCTCTTTAAATCAATCCATTACACTGATTAGCATCCTGACACTGGCCGAGTCTGTGACGAGGTTTGGGTCACAGAATAAGCATTTATTTTCATGTAAACATAGTTGATCTATTCTAGAGGTTACTGCCCTACACTTTGACATGTATCAACTGCAAGAAAAATTCCCATAAAGGTGCAAAGAAACTTTGTGCCTAAAATATATTACAACATTGCCAGAGAAGAAGATGTGAATAGCATTGTTATTTAAATATATTTTACTCTCGGTGCTGTCATGGAAACCCCTGATTATATGCTGCAGTTTATAGGAACATTATATATGGAAGCACTTCTAAGCCAAATCTAGACTGAATTACTTTTTTTTGCTGAATACACTACCAGCTTTCGAAAAATGCTATTATCTCAAAATGTTTCAATATCTCATAATATCACTGCTAACACTGCAGTAAAGCTCAACACATAGAGGCAAATTCACTAAAAACCTGCATCATATTCATTAGCTGAAACCCATTAACCAGGAGCTATCTGTGCTTACACAGTTCTGCATGTGTGTTTCAATAAAACTGTTGTCTCGAGGAACTGCAGCACACAATTTTCATCCAGCACGGGTTTTTTTTCTTATGTCTATATTGTTACCTGATTTCCATCATTCCTGATGAATAACACAGATAATGTGCAAATACATAACACTATCCATTCATTTTCCCACATTATGTACTGTAAATTAGCATAACAGGCACACAAAAAAGTTCTCATCAAAGCATGTATTATGTTCACTTTATGCTGAACCATAGCCATCAGTGACATGTTTTTAAGAAGAAAATTAAACTTCAGAGAAGAGGGGACTCCAGGGGAAGATGGTCCTTGGAGCAGAAACTGGGAAAAGAGAATGAACATCATCTTAATGAGGTTAAAATGAAGCAGCAGGCAAATTCTACAGTAATAGTATAGCATTTGCTTGAACAAAATGGCTGAAAAAAGTGACAAATAGCTTTTTTATTGATGTTTCCATGAAGAATATTTATCATCCATGAAATCTTTCCATTGGACAAAAGTGTCTTTATCATGCAAAAAATGTACTTTAGATTATTAAAATGCCCTAAAAAATGGTTATTTTAAGAACTGATCACTTAATGGTTCTTTCCTCTCTCTGTGGCATTGAATCATTCTAGCATGTCGGCTCGCATCGGAGCAGTTGTCATAAATTATTGAAAGTGAAGGCTTGTGTAAACCAACATGTTCCCTCGCAGGGCCCTCATCAGAAACACGCGTCACACCCGTGATAAGACACAGCTCAGATTATGTATGCCAAGCGCCCTGCCCATGAGGATTCGAGTCCTTCCCACCAAGCAATTACACTGTGGAAGTATGGCTGGAGTACTTAACAGGACCATGAGGGAATATGTGTGGAATATGGGACAAACACGAGCACTGAGGGAGAAGCTCAACCAAAAGCACAGATGGCGCCAAGTGTGAGTGTGTGGTGCTTTACCTCTTTAGAAGGATGAGAGCAATTACCAGAAGAGTTGAGAGCGTGTTATATAAGGAACTACATTAAAATACTGAGTCTGTTTTATAAGTGGTGGGGATATTTTCACTAGCCGTGTTTCCATTACCCTTCAAATTTGGCAAATTGAAATTGCGAATTGAAAATACGTCCAATGGAAACACGTCAATTTCGCAAAAACTCCCATTTATTGCAAAAAAGTTTTTACACTTGCATGAGGTGGTTTTTCAGCCAATTCGAAAAAGAAATATTTTGCAAAACTGCAATTGAAACAGTTTTTGCGCATTTACAGGTCATCTGACGTAGAAGGCGAGGTATGTTTGGACAGAATACGAGTCAGAGTTCTTTATTAAATTCATAAAAGAAAAAAGAATTACAGGAATACTGGACTCTAAACCTCAAAGAAATGCCACAATCAAGACCTCGGAGCAGAAATGAGGGAGAAACACCCGAAAACACCTCAGAAACACCTCAGAAACACCTCATATGTGCCGCACTCAAGTATAAGGGTCTTTCCTTGCCATTAATGATTGGATAACACACACACACACACACGTCTCCTTCCATTAATAATAATGGCCAGTGCAGTGGCTGGGATATACATAAACCTACCAACATCTATCGGCAGGATTTTTGGAATGACTTATCGCGAGAGGAAAAAGTGACGTTTTAGTCGCATAACATCAGTTAATGGAAACACTGTCATTTTGCAATAGTTTTTTTATCGACATTTAGAAAATATTGCAAAAGAGTTACACCAGTAGGTGGCGAGAAGCTACTCGTCTTTACACACGAGTACACACGTGGATGATAAGTTGAGTTTCACTGAAAATACTGATTGCATCTGTAAAAAAGCCGGGCAGAGAATGTTTTTAATTAGGAAACTGAAGGAGTTTGGTGTTAGTCAAAACATCCTGGAGAAAGTGTATGTCAGCCTGATAAAGAGTATTCTTGTGTTTAATATCTCGGTCTGGTTCGGTCACTTAACATTTATAAACATAAATAAGTTGGCCAGGATAGTCGAAACAGCTGGAAAGGTAATAGGCCGGCAACAAAAGTCACTGGACGTCCTTTACAGTACAGCTCTATATAGAAAGGCCCTGAGCATTGAGGACAATAAACACCCCCTCCATATTGAGTTTGAGCTGCTCCCTTCAGGACGACGACACAGAGTGCCTCTGGCTAACAGAGATATCTATAAGCAATCTTTTATACCTAGTTCAATAAATTTAATGAATAAATCACACTAAATGGTATTTTTCTGGACAGAAAGTATATTGTACACGGTGTGTATGGGGTAAACTGCAGTGATGTGATGTGATATGATGTTGGTATGTTTATACAGGTCCTTCTCCAAAAATTAGCATATTGTGATAAAGTTAATTATTTTCCATAATGTAATGACAAAAAATAAACTTTCATATATTTTAGATTCATGGCACACCAATTGAAATATTTCAGGTCTTTTATTGTTTTAATACTGATGATTTTGGCATACAGCTCATGAAAACCCAAAATTCATATCTCAAAAAATTAGCATATCATGAAAAGGTTCTCTAAACGAGCCATTAACCTAATCATCTGAATCAACTAATTAACTCTAAACACCTGCAAAAGATTCCTGAGGCTTTTAAAAACTCCCAGCCTGTTTCATTACTCAAAACCGCAATCATGGGTAAGACTGCCGACCTGACTGCTGTCCAGAAGGCCATCATTGACACCCTCAAGCAAGAGGGTAAGACACAGAAAGAAATTTCTGAACAAATAGGCTGTTCCCAGAGTGCTGTATCAAGGCACCTCAGTGGGAAGTCTGTGGGAAGGAAAAAGTGTGGCAAAAAACGCTGCACAACGAGAAGAGGTGACCGGACCCTGAGGAAGATTGTGGAGAAGGACCGATTCCAGACCTTGGGGGACCTGCGGAAGTAGTGGACTGAGTCTGGAGTAGAAACATCCAGAGCCACCGTGCACAGGCGTGTGCAGGAAATGGGCTACTGGTGCCGCATTCCCCAGGTCAAGCCACTTTTGAACCAGAAACAGCGGCAGAAGCGCCTGACCTGGGCTACAGAGAAGCAGCACTGGACTGTTGCTCAGTGGTCCAAAGTACTTTTTTCGGATGAAAGCAAATTTTGCATGTCATTCGGAAATCAAGGTGCCAGAGTCTTGAGGAAGACTGGGGAGAAGGAAATGCCAAAATGCCTGAAGTCCAGTGTCAAGTACCCACAGTCAGTGATGGTCTGGGGTGCCATGTCAGCTGCTGGTGTTGGTCCACTGTGTTTTATCAAGGGCAGGGTCAATGCAGCTAGCTATCAGGAGATTTTGGAGCACTTCATGCTTCCATCTGATTTCATTTTTCAGCACGACCTGGCACCTGCTTACAGTGCCAAAACCACTGGTAAATGGTTTACTGACCATGGTATTACTGTGCTCAATTGGCCTGCCAACTCTCCTGACCTGAACCCCATAGAGAATCTGTGGGATATTGTGAAGAGAAAGTTGAGAGACGCAAGACCCAACACTCTGGATGAGCTTAAGGCCGCTATCGAAGCATCCTGGGCCTCCATAACACCTCAGCAGTGCCACAGGCTGATTGCCTCCATGCCATGCCGCATTGAAGCAGTCATTTCTGCAAAAGGATTCCCGACCAAGTATTGAGTGCATAACTGAACATAATTATTTGAAGGTTGACTTTTTTTTTGTATTAAAAACACTTATTTTATTGGTCGGATGAAATATGCTAATTTTTTGAGACAGGAATTTTGGGTTTTCATGAGCTGTATGCCAAAATCATCAGTATTAAAACAATAAAAGACCTGAAATATTTCTGTTGGTGTGCAATGAATCTAAAATATATGAAAGTTTAATTTTTATCATTACATTATGGAAAATAATGAACTTTATCACAATATGCTAATTTTTTGAGAAGGACCTGTATATGTTTATGTTTGTATAGTGATGTTTTTATTGGTCTGGTGAGACCAAAGAAAAATTTCCAGCCTTGGCTGGACAATAAAGTGGTTATTCTATTCTATTCTATTCTATTCTATTCTATTCTATTCTATTCTATTCTATTTTATTCTATTCTATTCTATTCTATTCTATTCTATTCTATTCTATGAGAGAATAGTTCAACAGATTGCAATAATGTGATTCTTTCCGATAAACAGAGTAAGGACTTAATCGCAGTAAGATGTTTACATGACATAATTAACCCTCTTTTTACATGCAATTTTCATTATTCTGATTATTGGCTAAGCATTTTAGCTATTTTCACCATCATTATTCACATACACAGCACAAATGATGAACTCACATACAGAAAGTGTGTTACTGTCCAATGTTCTAATGCAACACAAATTTCAATGGACGAATTAGATTTTTTTCAGTGATAGGGCTAATGTCTTCATATATGTGTTTGACTATCGATATATTGCATTATAATCACATTGTGCAACCTTGTCAACATGAACTCAGTTTCTTCACGTCTTCTTCACCTCTATATGTTTACTAATGATCAGTGTTCAAGAACATGCACACTTTGGTCAGAGTGGAATAGATGTCATTAAAGTGTTTTCATGCCTGTTTATTGTAAAATCGACATTTGACACATATTTTACTAATGTTATGGTTACTACAATTATGAGCTTATTCACATAAATGTATTTGAAATATTGTGTTTACATGAGGTAAAGGTTAATCGCAATATTACCTAAATCTTATTATAAGGGTCCATGTAAACACAGTCATTGAATCATTTACTCGACTGAATTGTTACGATCAGTGTAAGTTACTCATGCTGCTTTATATCGCAAACTGACATTTGTTAACATATTATTTAAAAAAAAAAATCTGTGATCATGAACACATTGGTTTGTAGTGCAAACAGTTTTTCTGTTTACTGAACTTTGCTATTCTAGTTCCCTATCGGTCAGTCACTCCAACGTAGGTCATGACTGACCAATAGGAATCTCGCTAGAGAGGCCAATCTACTTCGCGTGAAACTAAAACAAGCCAATACACATTGGCGTGTAATCATTTGCATCAGCTGCGCGCCCTCGTTAGCGCGGGTATAAACGAGCAGCTGGTGCGATTGCACACTAGCTTTTTGCTTCGGAGCCAAACACTTCGATGCCTCTGCTTCAGTTGAAGTCTACTGTTACAAGCCTCTCTGAACCTCTCGTTCCCGGTGCGGGCGTGACAACACGACAGCGCGAGCAGTCTCTCTCTCTCTCTTTCTTTTTCTTGTTTTTTGTTTAAACTGAGCAAAAAGAAAGAGCTGTTTTAACAGCTGGTAAGGTGCGCTTCGAGCGCTCAAAAGCTGTTATAACAGCTGGTAAGGTGCGCCTCAGAGCGCTCAAAGGCTGTTATAACAGCTGGTAAGACCAACGAGAGATTCAGCGCACAGACGGGTGCACATTCCCATCTGTGATCGCTGTGACTGTTCCCCTGTGTGTTTCAGCACCAGTGAGAGTAGTTCCTAAAAGAGCTTACACAGATAGTTCGCGTCTTTTTCAAGATGACGTTCTATCTGTGCGTTTCTGGATGCGGTCGTTACCTGGGGTCGCAGGATGGTCACGATCGCTGCCTTGTGTGTCTGGGCCTCGAACACGCACAGGCAGCGTTCGTGGATGAGTCATGTACTCATTGTGGGAAGATGACCATCTCGGAGCTGAGGTCGAGACTCTTGTTCCTGCAAAGGGGCGGAGTCCCCGTGCCTGCACCTCGTTCCAACCCCCCTTCGCGGGTTGCTACGGGCAGTGACACGGGTGACCTGAGGATTACAGTGAGCGCGCTTCCTTCGGGGAACCAACCCCCTAGGAACCCTCACTCCTCTCATGCTCCGCAACCAGTTGAGCTGCCAACGGAACGTTCTGGACCATCCTCGAGATGTGTACCAGTCGTTTCGTTCGGCGCTCCCTGCGACGACCAGATGTCGATCGCTGCATCGGAGGGTGGGTCAGACCTCTCCGCGGACGACGGCTCAGAGCCGCTGCCTCCTTCGGGTGTGCCAGCAGTGCCCGAGTCGGACCCGGAGATGATGGCCATGCTTTCCCGGGCCGCCAACAGGATCGGGCTCGTGTGGAACCCTCCACCGTGTCCCGAGCCCTCGAGGTTGGATGATTGGTATCTCGGGGTGGCGCGCGCTGGTTCTCAGCAACCCACCCCAGTGCCTTTCTTCCCGGAGGTGCATGAGGAGCTCACAGGGACGTGGACGGCACCTTTTACTGCCAGAAACCGTCTCGGTGGCTCCTCCTCCCTCACCACCCTTGATGGCGGGGCAGCTAAGGGATACACGCGTATCCCGCCAGTGGAACGGGCCGTTGCTATGCAACTGTGCCCTAACTCCACTTGGCGTGGAGAACCGTGTCTTCCTTCCCGGGCCTGTAAGTACTCGTCGGACCTGACCGGCAAAGCTTACAAGGCCTGTGGGGAAGCTGCCTCTGCCATGCACGCTATGGCGTTGTTGCAGGTTCATCAGGCCAAGGCACTGAAGGACCTGCACGAGGGTGGTCATGATCCACAAGTTCTCCAAGAACTTCGTGCCGCAACTGACCTCGCGCTTCGTGCGACGAAGGTCACTGCGCGGTCAGTGGGTCGTGCGATGTCCACACTTGTGGTCCAGGAACGCCATCTCTGGCTGTGTCTGGCTGACATGCGGGAGACCGACAAGATCAGGTTCCTTAACTCCCCCGTGTCCCAGACCGGCCTCTTCGGCGACGCGGTCGAGAACTTCGCCCAGCAGTTCTCGGCTGTACAGAAGCAGACTGAGGCCATCAGACACATCCTGCCGCGGCGGTCAGCTGCTGCCTCCACCCCACCGCCCGTGGCTCCTCGGTCTGCTCGTCGCCGTGGGCGTCCTCCTGCGTCTGCCCCTGCTCCCGCGCCGCAGCAGCAGCCTCCATCTAAGCGGCGCCGTGGAGCCAGTCGCAGGCAGGGCGCCCCGCCCGTCCAGGCCCCCGCCAAGAGGGGCGGCAAAGCCAAGGGTAAGCGGCCCTAGGACGGGCGACCCGGAGATGGAAGGGACTGCTCTCCAGGAGACGATGACTGCATCGCTCCCTCCCCCGGAAGAGGGCCGGGTGGTAAATCCTTTGTTTCATTTTGTTTGTGTTCCGCCGCTGGCCTTAAAACCAGCGGTACCCAAATTCTCAATAAAAGAGCAGTTTCTATCATCTCTGGGTCCGAAGAAGACCCGGAGAGCAGTGGGGGGTTGGAATCCTCACCACTCTCATCCGCCTCTTCTTTCGCCAGCCGGCAGCTGTGTACGGTCCGAGAACGCCACTGAGCCAACTCCCGCACCTCCTGCCCCGTGGAATCAGGTAAGTGCTGCACAGCACACTCAGACCCCGCTACGGGCCGCCTCCCAGAGAGAGCCCCGCGAGCCGCGTCCCTGTGTTCCACCTCGCTGCCCCACTCCGGGTACGCCTACGGTCCCTTTGGTCCCGCTTGTACGGTCTCTGCGAGCCTGGTTAGCGCTCCCCAGTCCGTCTCGCTGGCTCATTCGAACCATCAGGCTCGGCTATGCGATTCAGTTCGCCCGGCGTCCCCCCAAGTTTCGGGCCATCCACTCCACTACAGTGAGAGCAGCCGATGCCCATGTCTTGCGTGCGGAGATCGCAGTCCTACTGGCGAAGGATGCGATAGAGCCGGTCCCTCCAGCCGATATGAGGTCAGGGCACTACTGTCCCTACTTCATTGTACCCAAGAAAGGTGGTGGGTTACCACCGATCTTGGATCTGCGAGTTTTGAATCGGAGCCTCCACAAGCTACCGTTCAAAATGCTCACGCAGAGACGCATTTTCGAATGCATCCGTCCCCAAGATTGGTTTGCAGCGATCGACCTGAAGGACGCGTACTTTCATGTCTCGATTCTTCCTCGACACAGGCCATTCCTGCGCTTTGCGTTCGAGGGTCGAGCATATCAGTACAAGGTCCTACCCTTCGGGCTGTCCCTGTCCCCACGTGTCTTCACGAAAGTCACGGAGGGGGCCCTTGTTCCCATGAGAGAACAGGGCGTTCGCATCCTCAACTATCTCGACGACTGGCTCATACTAGCACACTCTCGAGATCAGCTATGCGAACACAGGGACCTAGTGCTCAGGCACCTCAGCCAGTTGGGTCTTCAGGTCAACTGGGAAAAGAGCAAACTCTCCCCTGTGCAGAGGATCTCTTATCTCGGTATGGAGTTGGATTCGGTCACCCAGACAGCGCGCCTCACAGAGCAGCGTGCTCAGTCGGTGCTGAACTGCTTGAACACGTTCAAAGGCAGGACAGCGGTCCCACTGAAATTCTTTCAGAGGCTCCTGGGGCATATGGCAGCGGCAGCAGCGGTAACCCCGCTCGGCCTACTTCATATGAGACCGCTTCAGCACTGGCTTCACGGCCGAGTCCCGAGATGGGCGTGGCATCACGGCACTCACCGGGTGGCAATCACACCGGCGTGCCGCCAGACCTTCAGCCCGTGGTCAGACCCCTTGTTCCTGCGGGCAGGAGTCCCCTTGGAACAGGTGTCCAGGCATGCTGTGGTATTCACAGATGCCTCTGCCACCGGCTGGGGTGCCACGTACAACGGGCATGCAGTGTCAGGGGTGTGGACGGACCCCCAACTGCATTGGCACATCAATTGCCTCGAGTTGCTGGCAGTACATCTCGCTCTGAGCCGCTTGAAAAGGCCGCTACAGGGCAGGGACGTGCTGGTCCGTACGGACAACACGGCGACCGTTGCGTACATCAACCGACAAGGTGGTCTACGCTCCCGTCGCATGTCGCAACTCGCCCGCCATCTCCTCCTCTGGAGTCAGAAGCATCTGAGGTCGCTTCGAGCCATGTATGTCCCCGGCGTGCTCAACGTGTGGCCGACGAGCTATCACGAGCTGTGCTTCCGGGAGAGTGGCGACTCCACCCCCAGGCGGTTCAGCTGATCTGGAGAGAGTTCGGGGAGGCTCAGGTAGACCTGTTTGCCTCCTCAGAGACCTCCCACTGCCAGCTGTTTTTCCTCCCTGACCGAGGGAACACTCGGCATGGACGCACTGGCTCACAGCTGGCCCCGGGGCCTTCGCAAATATGCGTTTCCCCCAGTGAGCCTACTTGCGCAGACACTGTGCAAAGTCAGGGAGGACGAGGAGCAGGTCCTTCTGGTGGCTCCCTATTGGCCCACCCGGACTTGGTTCCCAGAACTCATACTCCTCGTGACAGTCCCTCCCTGGCCCATTCCTCTGAGGAAGGACCTTCTGACTCAGAGACGGGGCACCCTATGGCACCCGCGTCCAGACCTCTGGAAACTCCATGTCTGGTCCCTGGACGGGACGCGGAGGTTTTAGGTGACTTACCCCCTGAGGTACTTAACACCATCACTTCAGCACGGGCGCCGTCCACGAGACGTGTTTACGCCCTGAAGTGGAACCTGTTCGTCGAGTGGTGTTCTTCTCGCCGAGAAGACCCTGAAGATGTCCGATAGGGTCTGTGCTTTCCTTCTTGCAGCAGGGGTTGGAGCGTAGACTGTCTCCCTCCACCCTCAAAGTACATGCTGCCGCTATTTCAGCTTATCACGACCACATAGATGGCAAAGCAGTTGGAAAGCACGACCTGGTCGTCAGGTTTCTTAGGGGGGCGAGACGATTAAATCCTCCTCGACCCCCCTCCATACCCTCTTGGGATCTTTCCCTGGTGCTTCGAGCACTTCAGGATGTTCCCTTTGAGCCTCTGCAGTCAGTAGACTTAAAGCTTCTTTCCATGAAGACTTTGCTGCTGGTTGCACTGGCCTCTGTCAAGAGGGTAGGAGACCTGCACGCATTTTCGGTCGACGAATCGTGCCTAGAGTTCGGGCCGGGTGACAGCCACGTGGTACTAAGACCCCGGCCCGGCTATGTGCCCAAGGTTCCTACCACTCCCTTCAAAGACCAGGTAGTGAACCTGCAAGCGCTGCCTTTGGAGGAGGCAGACCCAGCCCTGGCTTTGCTCTGTCCCGTTCGCGCTCTGCGTATGTACGTGGACAGAACTCAAAGCGTCAGGACCTCAGACCAGCTCTTTGTCTGTTACGGAGGCCAGCAGAAGGGAAAGGCTGTCTCCAAGCAGAGGATGGCCCACTGGATAGTGGATGCCATCGCCTTGGCTTACCAAGCACAAGGCGTGCCCTGCCCGCTCAGGTTGCATGCACACTCCACGAGAGGTGTTGCATCCTCCTGGGCGCTGGCACGTGGCTCCTCGCTAACAGATATCTGTAGAGCTGCGGGCTGGGCGACACCTAACACGTTCGCTAGATACTATAGCCTACGTGTAGAGCCGGTCTCCTCCCGTGTTCTCACCCTAGACGGGTAGAAGCACTGAGAGGTCTGGCTCTGTCGGCTTGCTGCACCCTACTGTGCACCCTTATTGCTCCAGAGTAAAACCTGTCGAGTCCTCCAAAACCCCTCGGCCCGGACTTGGCGGAGCGCCCGGCGCCAGGCCCTTATCCGCTGAATCCTTGAGAACCGGATCTGGGCTGGGTTCCATATGTGTGACCCTACGGGGATCCCATATGTGTATATTTCCACGGCTGCTCCTATCGGAAGCCCGTGTCTTTCCCTTGGGCTAAGTCACCCATTATTTCATATGCAGTACAGCCTTCGGGCTAGTCCATATGCATTTCCACATAACTCTTTGAAGAAGTGGCTTCCGCAGCGTTCCTTCCTAAACAGAAAGGGCACGCTTTCCCAGTGTTATCCAATATCTCACTGTATGGGTTACCACGGAACAACAGTGTCAGACTCACTCTGTGTAAGCCTCCGCCTATCGTCCTTCCAGGCAAGAAGGTGTAGAGGCTTGCACGGGGGCGCTGGATGGGGTGCAGCGGCTGTGGCGCTTTGGTAGGGATTCCTATTGGTCAGTCATGACCTACGTTGTAGTGACTGACCGATAGGGAACGTCTCGGTTACATATGGTAACCCTCGTTCCCTGAGGGAGGGAACGGAGACGTAGGTCCCGTCGCCACATCCGCTGCCGCCCGCCGGGGGGCCAGCTTTCTCAGGCTTGGCTCCTCAGCAAAAAGCTAGTGTGCAATCGCACCAGCTGCTCGTTTATACCCGCGCTAACGAGGGCGCGCAGCTGATGCAAATGATTGCACGCCAATGTGTATTGGCTTGTTTTAGTTTCACGCGAAGTAGATTGGCCTCTCTAGCGAGATTCCTATTGGTCAGTCATGACCTACGTCTCCGTTCCCTCCCTCAGGGAACGAGGGTTACCATATGTAACCGAGACGTTATTTACCTGTATTGGATAATTAACCGAAAGTCTCGAAAATATCTTACGTCCGCGTTGCAAAATGAAGTGGATAAAAGCAATATCATTCTGTCGCTTTTAGTGATGGGAGGAACAAAGCCTTTCGAAACTTTTTTGATTCACTTTTCCGAAGCACTGAAAACGCCTGCTGGTCAGACCGTGTAAATGCAGCGAAAACATGCATAAAAACACCCTTTACAAACCAACTGCAATTGTTTTATTGAAGGTGTAATGTATTAAATGTAAATAAAACATACATGAAATGTCTTTATAATATGAGTTATTTTATTTTATTTATTTGTAGGGCTTGTTTTGTCTGTCTTATGTATAGCTTGGTTAATCAGACTTTTAGCTACAACTCTTTTTATTATATAAAGGAGTCATTAAATGTCTACAAATGTATAACACTGATCTGCGATTAGGTATCATATATAGGGGTTCACAGAGATGATCGCCCCCTAACGATGAACGATGAAAATTGTGAAACGTTTCGAAAGAGTTATGACGTATTAAAGCCTCGCTTACTGAAATCATGTGACTTCGGCAGTTTGATAAGTTTGACATGGTAATTACACGTGACGTTCCACTCGTGATGTTCTATAATTATGAGTTTTTATGGCAACTCTATCAACGACTAAATGAATCTGCACCGGTCAGGTGGTTCAGTGGCCACAAGTAGCTCTCAGAAAATTACAGATTACAAGTTGTAATTACAAGTTCTATGAACACCTTTTTACAAGGTGGAAACTCGTAATTACGGTAATTGCGTCATGGCGTGAATGCACTGACTGCTTTGAAACAAGTGATTCGCAGAGGTTTCGAAGCTTCACGAAGCTTGTTAACATGAAATAAAAGCAATGCAAAAGCAGTGGACTGTAGTTTTAACGACTCCTTGCTCCTGTAATCGCTGAAGAGCTGTAGGCTTACCAGTAATTATAATTAAGGACGGTCACATTAACAGTATTTTAAACACAGTCGCTCTGTATCTCCCACTGAGAATGGTTTTAGCATAAATTAAGCAATTATGTGAGCAGTGCCTTGTGTACCTGTTGAAAATTAGTAGCAAAGTTAAATTGCAAATGAGCTGGTGAATACAATTTATTTCAAAGAGGGAATGCTTTTGATTGGTCAAAGTAAATAATCTTTGTATGTTAGGTTCTCGTGAATTTGTAATACCTAAATATTGTTGATTTCATTTTCCTACAATCTATTTCAGAGGTAAATCCAGCAGAAACATTTAACCTGTGATGATAATTACTACAAGGAAAAACATGCCAAAACAACCAGCCAAATGACAATTAATGGGACATTATTAATAGTTCTCCTGTCCTTGATTTAATATGTTGTCAAGCTCCAAAATCACAAAAAGCATAAACAAAACCATAAATGCATGATGAAAGTAGCCTGTATGATTTGAGCACTACAGTATATTTTATAAGTCATAGATTTGTGAGAAAATGTGTCATTATAGAATTTTAGTGTTTTGTTTTTATTTTTTAAGCATATTGTTGGGCTGAGTGAATATGGGTAGTTTCCTTTTATCACTAATGTTGAAAGCTAAAGTGATTGTAACTTTCATTATATAAACGTTCAGGTTAAATCCTACATTTTTCTATCACTTCTAAGAAAGACTTTTGCCTTTAAAGGCCATGGTGCAGGTTAAACACCACTGTCGATTAATGGGTAGATAAAGCAGTCAAGATATGTATATAAAGTTAGAAATGTCTCCAAAATGGTGTTAAAGTCTAGTTTTTGTAGTTTTTGGTTAGTAACGGTTATTTTTTACGCAATTCGGCGATGACGTCACATGAGGTAGACGCGGTGGAATGTAGCCTCAGCCGTTCTCAGCTACTTGAACTAATTCTAGCAGACTGGCACTGACTACTATGGCGTCTAACTGGGATGAGGAAGAGGTGGCAAGACCCACAGTTAACATTTATGATGGCCCAGCACAGCCATACAATTTCGAACCGTTTAGACGTGAGAGGACGAATGAGGAAATACCGAGAGCCGATGGCCGTCAAAGACAAATAAATGCATGGTCAGAGGAGAATGAATGGAGAGTTGGTGGAGTGTCCTGGTGAGTGCTACCATTTAGAAATGCAGCAATGACCGCTGGAGCTAGTAGTCAATGAACTGCAGTGCATACAATAACATTTTTTTTTTTTTACTGTCAGTGAATAGCATCGAGTGAAAGTCAACGTTTTCTTTTTATCCAGTGACAGTGATTATGTTGTTGGCTCAGAAAAGTAACGTTACCCTAAACTTTAGTCAGAAGATCTATAAATAGAGGCATATAATGCAAGCTTGACAGTCCCATCTGTGAGTGTTTATTTCTAAACTTTTACCTCTTTCTCCGGTGAAAATGTTGTTTCACCGTAGCTGACGATGAGTAGGTTGGTCATGTCTTCAGTGTGATTATTGTTGATAGTGCCAATTCGTTTTCCTCGCGATTGATTGTCATTGACACCGTCAGGCTAACCGGGAGAGGGAGTGAGTAGTAAGCGTCTGTGTCGCTGTGTTTGGCAGGTGTCTGTGTGGGCGGTGTCGTCCCATGGAAACTGTGGTGGAGAGCTTGTGTTGTAGGGAGGTGAGCGCGTTTTGGTCGCTGGTCGAGGATCTCACCCCGCGGCCAGCAGATGTAACGTGCCTAACGCAGCATCCTGGATTTGAAGCATAATGCCTGAATCCGTTTGTGCTACAAATAGCATATTCACACTTTAGGCAGGATCATGGCCCCCTTCAAGCCAGCACGCACGAGTATGTTCATGGTTTATGTTTACTTTACCAATCTTTTTACAGGGAGTCCTTTGAACAACAGCTATAGGTGACAAGAGATGTGTTGCATACACAAACACAGACAAGCTTCAAATGACGTTTCCAAACTACTTACAGAGTTTAAAACTTACGAATCTTTCCTACTTATCCCTAGGCAATACCGGTACACTGCATACAGGCAGGCTATACGCTGGGCTTATGGAGTTTTAGGCAGGAGTATAAGGAAGCCTCTACCCTCTTGTGTGGTTTCAACCATAAGGCAAAACTTCCAAAGTGGTGACCAGACCTATCAGGGCTTTCAATGGCCTCGTTTGAATGAGAATGAATAAAAATAATTCTGTAAATAAATATTAATAAATAAATATTCTGTTGTGATCGCCCAATTGCCCTTAAAATGTTATAAAGTACACAGAACACATGAATTTCAATAAGTAAAAACAGTTTATTGGCATTGCTTGTAAGGGTTACTAAACATTTATTGAACAAGGACAAAGATTACTGAACAAAGACACAGGATGCAAGTAAACAAATCTTTATAAAAAAGCCCACTGATGAAGGGCTAGACCTGATACCTTTCATAAATAATAATAATAATAAACATTTATTTGTATAGCACTTTTCATACATGGAATGCAACGCTTTAATTTCATTAGTACTCTGGCAGAAGCATTATGCATCAATTGTAGCTTCGCTGAAGAACTCTTCGAAAGGCCAGTGTACATAGCATTGCAGTAATCAAGATGAGAGAAAATAAAAATATGTATGAGTTGCTTAGCATCATCCAAGGATAAAAATGGTCGAATCTTGGCTATATTTCTCAGATGCCTGCAAAAGTGTGGCCTTACCTGAGGGTCAACTGATGGTTCTCGTACTCACTCACTCACACTCACTTACACACACGCACGCACACACACACAGTCACACACACAGTCACACACACACACACACACTCTTTCATGAATGCATATGCAGTGATACATGCAAAAGCACATCAAGCTGACACACAGTGAGCCCAGACAACACCGCACACAGACGTTGACAAGGCACAGGTAAAATGATTGGTAAATTATTTTGAATTACATATAACAAATTTCATGCAAATAACAGACAGAGGAGCAGACATGCAGCATGCAGGACCCCGTGAATGTGGTACAGCGACAATTATTGCCACTTACAAAGATGAAAAAATGTAATGATTTAGTGCAAAGTAAAACCAAAGCAACAGCACACAAAGAAAGAACAAAACATGCAGAATACAGGAAACCACCACCAAATGAGATGACAGGGACAGAAGGAAAGAAGGTAACTAAATAAATACTTACTAAAATAAATGAAAATAAAATAAATACTTACAACTAAATCATTGGAATTGTCTGTGAAAAAAAAATAATAATAATGTGAATTTAGGTTCTTGTAGCGTGACTGCCGGGCTAGGAAGAGGCTGACGGCCTCCTCAGGAACCTGTTTGAAGGATTTGGCGATGGGGGCGGGTGCATCGGAGGACAAATTAGCACTAACCTCTCGAACAGCTGCAGGTGAATGGGTGTAGCTTTCCTGAAGGGCCTTCATCAATGATGTTGCATAACCTGCAGACATAATAATAATAATAATACTTAATAAAGATCATTGCCAGTGATCACAGATGTCTCGTGAGCCATCTCAAAATATGATAGAACTGCATGACACTGTTTACCGTATGAGGCTGCCTCTTTGATGGGACGCACCACATGGGCACCTTTTCTGAAGCGCGGTACTTCTCCGTCCCATCACAGCACACACTTGTGCTGTCTCCCGGTTGGCATTGTGATTATAATGCAGCGCCGCTAAGAGAAGCCTACAAAATAACACATTTGAGAAATTTTTTGAAACTTGGTTTTATGTATGACAAAATACTACAATAGGCATGATAATAGGTACTATTATTACTATAAAAGGCATAATAATTGGCTGTATTATTCCATTGGATAGCACTAACCTGCTGTACATCCCAAGGTATGAAAACCCTGTGTGCTTGGGCGCGAAGTGTTAAGAATAAGAATAAGAGTTTAAAGAAAAACAACAACTTTAATTAAATGGAGTCAGATTAATTATTATGCACGTCATCCCTCAACTGCTTTTTGTTCTAATTGTTGGTTCAAAATAGCAGCGAAAGCTTCCAACCTTACATTATTCAGTCTCCTGCATTTTCTGTCCATTTTTTCATCCTTCCTTTAAATTCCAGCTCGATGCTGACTTGCAGAAGGCTCTCTTCTTTCCCACATCTCTTGCGGAGAGTGTTAACCTCTGCCCTCGTATGCATGGATGGCTTAAACGGCGTTCCCTACTGAGTGTCCGAGTCCGGCACGACGCACGCTTGAGCCCTGAGGTTTACTTTTAAATGTGGGATTCCACCTCACACATTAGAGGAGTGTCAGGCCTGAACAAACACATTAACATCACCATAGAATCTCTCCTCCTCCTCCTCCTCCTCTTCCTCACACCACTGTTTTATAGCTCACACCGAAGTTACACAGGCATTTCTTAACAGAAAATGATATGAGTGATTATGACAAGTAAATGGCTTTAGGGATAATGGACAGTCGGCTGATCATAATCGCAAAATAAACCCTTTCAGTGATACAGCACTGTTGATATGAAATATAAACAGTAAATACGTACAGCTACGACAATAATAAATAGAAAACAATCAGCGCAGCAATAAAATGAAGAAAATGAAATGAATACTATTGGTTATAAGTTATATATATATATATATATATAATTTGCGCTCTAGCTACTTTTTCTTTGGTCTTTTGGATAGCTATTTAGCTCAAATCTAATGTTTTCCTCTATTTTAAGATCTTTTTATCTCTTATCGGTGTATTATTCTTCTAGGGCCAGACCATGTGTTTGTATTTTTGCTTTAACTGGAGACTTCTAGTCATCTAATAAAAAGGTTCCTGCTAACCAATGATTGGTCAGACCGCCTGTCAATCAAACTCCATGCGAAGGGTCAATTACCAGGTGAACTGTTAAATAATACGAGTATTCTGGCCTATTTCCTTAAGTTCACTAATTGTGTGTACTGGAATCACTGCTGAACAAGAGTATTCTATATTTACCAGCAGATTATAAATTACTCATAAATTACCACTCTCATGTGAGATGCATTTTTACTATTTAGTTCCCTTAAATTAAGCCCGCAGCTGTCTCTCTTTCTGCCGATTTTGTTTCAAATGCATTCTTTTACTAGGATGTACTAACTAGAGCATTGGATCATAACGGAATTGATCCAATCACTACAGCCATAAATATCATGTGATCACTCTATATTAGAAATCTATGTAGCAGGGAGGGAAAATCTCCACAGCATGAAGGTAAGATCTTACGGATTAATGAATTAAACGCTCATTTTAAAATATTCCCGGTCTACTAACATCCACTTTATGACATCCAAACATTACAATGCTCATGATAACTTTCTTTAATTCTGCATTAAGTGAATCCACTTCACCAGATAATTAATCTTCGACAGCAATGCCATAGAAATATATAGAGCTACCGCAAAAACAGAAGTCCAAAGACAATATTATAAAGATGAATGAGAACTTTTTTTCTCAGGTGCATAAGGTCTAATATTATTCTTCAAAAAATAATAAAATAAAATAAATGAATGATGAAAACTGGTGAAAAATATACTCTCTCTCTATTTTTTTTTTTTTTTTTTTTGCTGCTGCTGGCAAAAACAAAAAACATAATTAAATATATAAATACTCTTACACCAATTATTCTTGTTGTACCTGTACAGTGGCAATAAGAAACTGATTTTGCGTGTAATGGTGTAGTTTTAGCCTCTACCAGCAGGGGTGGTGACAAGCTAACAAACCAACATTGGCCAACTGGTAGACTAATGAACAAAGACAACACCAGATTGCTGTGGACTATACACTTGTGATTTATGTTTAAAAATATGGAAATAAAACAATATACTGACTTCTAAATGTACTTTTCTTTGAATGATTTAGCCTACTGCAGTAAATAATCATATTAGAATTATCATAAAAATGATACTAATCAAATGATTTTAAATACACTAAACGTGGACTAAAAGTTGTGTCAAAATGTGAATAAATGTGACATTTTAACAATATTGCTATATTTTTATGTAAATATTTTTACATGTTATATATGTATGGTAAAACTTTAGTTTATGGTCTAATCTCGCTATTACTAGTATATTGGCTGTTTATTAGTTCTTATAAAGCACATACAGTATTAATGCCTTTGTCACAGTTGTGTTCTGTTTAGTTTGGTTTCATTGGACTTGTCTACATATCTTCATGTCACATGTCATCATCATTATCAGTTCAACTGTATCACCTGTGTTTACTTCATCATCATCATCATCATCATCATCATCATCATCATCTGTTTCACCTGTGTTCTGTCAATCAATGTTCATCTGTGTTTGTATTTAGTTCCCTTCTGTTCAGTCAGTCTTCGTCTGTTCTCCGTTGTACTAAGTGTGTGTGTGTGTGTGTGTGTGTGTGTGTGTGTGTGTGTGTGTGTGTGTGTGTGTGTGTGTGTGTGTGTGTGTGTGTGTGTGTGTGTGTGTGTGTGTGTGTGTGTGTGTGTGTGTGTGTGTGTGTGTGTGTGTGTGTGTGTGTGTGTAAGGCTGTCACCACACCATGACAGCCTTATTCTGCATGATCATATTCTTCATCCCTTAACCCTTCCTAAGAACCACCTCACTAACTATTGATAATTACTTTGTTGAGGCAAAGTTGTAGTTAATAGTGAGAATTGGACCCTAATCTAAAGTATATTTTAATACTATAAAGAATAATGTGTTATTTTCGGATAAATCCATATCACTCTTTAAATTTCCAAGCGACTCTCGTATCAGTACAAAAACAACCCACTTAGCACTTATGTCTTCTAAAATAATTTAGAAATGTACGCTTTTTAACTTCCATCAGGGCACCAAATGGATGCTATTTTTGCCTCTGGTTGCAACATTAAGCTTGCAAATCTAAAAGTAAAATGAACTAGAGAACAAGTTATAAAAACTGAAGCAACATTGTTATTGCATAATGAAACCGCAAGCTTCGTAATGTTCCTGATGCACTCAACACTTCTCTTGGTCTCAGAAATCGTTGATTATGTTCAAAACAGCCTTGATTTCTTAGATGTTCACATTCTCTGATTATCTGCTTAAATTCAACTGCTTTCAACATATCTTTACTCTTTACTTAACATAAGCTTTGCTTTTATTCGAAAACTCTGAACACCTTAGTGAATTGGCATTTTCAGATTTAAGATTTGGGCTATTACGCCAGACATAACTAACTGTGTTTAATTACACCATGTGAGATGCGATAATGTCATTATTAAACAGTTCTGGCCAGTGTTTGTCATTGTGAGGATTTTCAGAATGGTATTTGAGAATGCCTGACAAACACTTCTTAGAAACGTGAGATTTTTTTTTTATTCTATTTTCTATGGTGACTCAAATTATATGGAAATGACAGAGTTTGCATTCAATGCTGATCAAGCCTGAACTTCCCCCTGGAATAAGCGAGGCTGTTTCCTCCTGCAGTGATGAGTGTGTTTCTCACGTCACACACACTCACACACACTCTCACTGCAGCTGCAGAATAATAATCCTGAACGACTGAGAGACACTTTCACGATTCTGCTTCAGGACGACAGAGGAGCTTCACTTTCACTCTCAGAAAGATACTAATCTATAATTGTGTGTTATACAAGTTTTTCTCCATCCATCCATCCATCCATCCATCCATCCATCCATCCATCCATCCATCCATCCATCCATCCATCCATCCATCCATCCATCCATCCATCCATCCATCCATCCATCCATCCATCCATCTATCATTCTTCCATCCAGGCACAGAACACTGTGAGATCACAAACTCCTCCAGTTTTGTCCTTTGTCTGGTTTGTGACATTATGTCCTAAAGACTAGAGTCCACCGTGTTCCTGCATCTGCACAGACTCAGATTCAGTCTAACGCCAGAGCGGAGTAAACTGAGAGAACAGTAAATAAACAGGAGACGAGAGATGCTACTGTAGATTAGCATCTGAGACGCAGAGTATCCCAGTTAACTCTAAACACGAGATGTGAGACAGCTATGATGCATTACTGGTGGGAAGCAGAAGTACCTGAAGGCGATCAATCTTCACTTTAATTCAAAGCTGCTCGCTTTATCATATTGTCAGAGAGCGCAGGCGTGTAGGTTTGAGCGAAGCTTGCTGATAGCCGAAGCAGAAAAAACATGATCGATAAGCTAATGGCAGAAACCGAGCCATTGAAATCTTCTCGTTTGTTAGGATGCTAATGACGAGTTTGATTTATTGCTGTTGACGGTGAGCAAGTGACGTACGCAGAAAGTTTTCTCACTTGTTTTGGTTCGTCATGGATTGTCATTGATATTCAAGAGGTAACCTTTAGCAGTAAGATGGAGTTCAGACCCATGTGACATTTTCATTTCTCTCAGGAGAGTTGAGTGAGGAGCTGAGGTACAGAGACTCAGTTTGATCCAGTGTATGAGACAAACACAGCAGGCCTTGAGGGTTTCCAAACACACTTCAAAGTTAATGACCTTGATGTATCACAGGAAAAGCCAATGCAAATCATTACCTTCAAATTAACCCAGCCCAGGCTCATTAGAAAAACGTACCTGTGGCAAAATTTTAGAAAAACGCTAAATACTAGGGGTGTAACGATTCACTCGTTTTCTCGATGCATCGATTGCAAATCCTGACGATGCATATGCATCGATCTTGAAACGTATTTTTGGACCGTGAATCGTTTATTTATCGCGATTCGATAGCGATTCAGTGCTTTAAAATATATAAACATTAAATGATTACATGCACAAATTAATGGAGACGTTGTGCGGCGTCATTCACGCTTCACAGCTCTCCTTCCCAAATACTATAGTAATCAAACTGCTCAAACCATTGATAAAGCTGCCAAGTCTATGAAAGCACTATGAAATAAAACGCTTTCATTGCGTGGAAACGTCACTGTTATTTTCTTTAATATAAAATACTGAAGTTTTATGGAAATGGGTCATACCATTGACATTACCCGTCCTGAGCAGTTGAAGTAAAACCCCACTTATTCAAGGGCGCGCATTTATTGCATGGAAAGAGCAAACACATAATAGGTGTCCAAAATCCATACGCACAGTTCCGATGAATCAAGAATGATGAATAAATTTAACTTAATGTCGTTAAACTGAATGTACGAAGGAAACTGCTTTAATATTGAAGGGGTCATCAGATGCAAAATTCACTTTTATATGGTGTTTGCATATACATGTGTCTTTGCAGTGTGTGGACACAACCACATCTTTTTTTTCGTCCTCAAAAAGTCTAATCACTCTCAATAATCAAGCGTTTGGATTTTCTGAGCACTATGATGTCATAATGCTCATGCTCCGCCCACGACCGCTGACGGACTGTCCCGTATTAGCATATTTCCTGCATTAGCATATTTCCCGTATTAGCATATTTCCCGTATTAGCATATTTCCTGCATTAGCATATTTCCCGTATTAGCATATTTCCGCCCTCAGCCATTGGACACGCCCCAGAGAAGAGAGGGGGGGGGCAGTTGCTCATTATCATTTAGAGAGAGATGCACTGAAACGGGTCACTGTGAACAGAGCATTAATACATTAAAAACATTAATAACACTGAAATAAGAGCGCGTGGTTTATCTATCAATCAGATGCACATTAAAGTTGCATTCGACACTTAGCAAATAAGATTTGTGTATCCATTAACACTAATCCTACCATTAACAATATCCTACACAGGATAGTGAAATAAATTTGATAATAATAGCTTCATAAAAAACTAACATTAACAATGGACAAAATCTCTCCCCCCTCTCTGACCCCCCAAAGGCCGCTGTGTAATTGAATCAAATCGTTCTGGATTTGCAAAAATCGTTTTAGAATTGAAAACCTATGAATCGTGAATCGATTTGCTGTCTACCCAAAGATTCACAGCCCTATTAAATATGTTGCGTCATGCACGTATCGCGACAGTTTTAAAGTCAAATGTCCAGTGTGTGGCGCTAGAAGTGTGTTTAGGTTTTTTTTTTTTTTTGTACGTATTTTGCGTTTTGCAAAAATGTAGCCACAGGAAAGTTTTTCCAATTAGCCTGTGTTGAATTAACCTGAACAGAGATGTTCACATGCAGAAAAGCAGAAAATGTTTATAAAGAAACAAAATATTAAAGTACAAAATATATTGTTTTACTTGATCTATTAAAGTCAACATGAAATTAAAGTGTAGCCTTTGAGTTGCTATTCAATAATGCATATTTTATTAAACCAAAATACCCAATTTCTTTAAAGATTTAATAAAAATGAAATGCCGTATATCCGAGTGAAACGCTTCTGGATCAAGAACACATGTGGGCGGGGCTTGATTGTGTCTGTGAGGAACTGATTGGATGGTTGTGGTTTGCTATTGGCTGATCTCATGTGAGTGACAGGTTATAGCCCCGCCCTCGTCATCAGAGAAGAGAAGAGATGCTGCAAGAGGAACTTATTCTCATTCAACATTATTAACACAATAATGATAATGTGCACTGATAAACCATTTATAATAAAAACGTATCGGTTACCTAACGTAACCTCGGTTCTCTCTAGATGAGGGAACGAGTATTGCGTAAGTTAGCTTACGCTACGGAAAGATTCATCTTCTCGAGATATTGAAGCCAAAAAATTATCCTTAATTTTGTATTCATTGTCAATGCAGTGCAGCAGCTAGCAGACCTAGAGCAGGCTGTCTAGCGTGCTCATAGGCTGCCCTGCGGGAACTGCAGCAGCCTACCACTGAGCCTGACGTGACATCACGTCCAATGAAGGGCACTCGCGCTTTCACAGCGTCAAAGCCCGCCAGAAAGGGCGTGGCTTAGCGTATATAAACAGGGCTCGTAGGCTGTATTCTCTGGTTTTCATTGACTGAAGCGAAAAACGCTCGTGGCGCGAGCACGGCAGGTTACGCAATACTCGTTCCCTCATTTAGAGAGAACCGAGGTTACGTTAGGTAACCGATACGTTCTCTTACGAGAGGTTCTCTCGTATTGCGTAAGTTAGCTTACGCTAGGGGAACCCTTTGTCAACGCCGTGCGCGCCAAGCATCCACAATGAGTCCCAAGTGGGAAATAAGGCGGCCAGCAACGCGGGCCAGCACTTGTACATAAGCACTCATAGGGAATACAGAGCGGCGTCGCCGGTCTGCATAAGCATATAGCACATACCCAATAGTGCAGCTCAACCAGAAGAGCTAGTATGCGTGAGAGTAGCCTGCGCACGAACCTATTTGGACAGAACGTCCAGAACTGAAATGTCTCTCACTTAAACTGACAGAAGTTTTGCCTGCAGAGCGGGAACTTCTAGGTTATAAAACCTGACAAAGGTGGACGGGGAGGCCCAGCCCTCCGCCACACATATGTCATGAATAGAAATTCCGCTGGACCATGCCCACGATGAGGCCATGCCTCTGGTGGAATGAGACCAGCGCTCTGGATGGGGATGCCAGATCGAGCCGCGAGCTTGCGAGAGGAGATCCGTTCTCACCGGAATCGGCCACGGGGCTGTTAGTGACAGCCGCATCAGCTCCGGGAACCAAATCTGATTCTCCCAGCGCGGGGCTATGAGGAGCACCGAGTGGCGCGTTTCCCTGATTCTCTTGATTACCTGTGGTAACAGAGAGATCGGAGGGAAGGCATACAGAGGGTGGCTGGGCCAGACTTGGGCCACCGCGTCCTCGTTCTTCGAAAGAACATTGGGCAGTGAGCGTTGTCCTTTGACGCAAATAGGTCGACCTCTGCTATGCCGAATAGGCGCCATAATTTCTGGACTGTTTGGGAGTGCAGGGACCATTCCCCTGGGGGAACGTTGTCCCTGGACAGTTTGTCTGGGGCGTCGTTCAGGTGGCCTGGCACATGTGCAGCTCTCAGCGAGCGCAGGTGATGCTGAGACCACGTGAGGAGGCGCTCCGTCAGATCGCAGAGGTTCCTGGATCTGACGCCGCCCTGACGGTTCACATAGGAAACCACGGACATGTTGTCTGATCGGACTAGGACATGGTGGTCCTGTATGAGCGGGAGGAAGCGCCTCAGCGCGTTTTCGACCGCTATCATTTCCAGACAATTTATGTGAAGGACCTTTTCCTGGTCTGACCACAGGCCAAAGACCGGTCTGCCCTCGAAGAGCGCACCCCAACCTGTGTTGGACGCATCTGTCGAGATAACCTTTCGGTACGAGACCGCTCCCATCATAACACCCCGCTGATACCAGTCGGCTGTTAACCAGGGCTGCAGGGCCGTAACACAGGTCTGTGTCACCCTGATTCGTTCCCAGCCGGCAGCCCAAGCTCGGCAAGACACACGAGCATTGAGCCAGCGTTGGAGCGGGCGCATGCGCAGTAGGCCCAGCTGAAGCACTGCTGCAGCTGAGGCCATACAGCCCAGCATCCTCTGGAATGTCTTCAGAGGGATGATGCTGCCCTTCCGGAAAGACGCGGCAAGGTGTCGAACATGGCGCGCGCGCGCTGTGTCGATAAACGAGCCGTCATGGCCACAGAGTCTAGTTCTATTCCTAGAAAGGAAATCGACTGACTGGGCACTAATGAGCTCTTGGTCCAGTTGACTGTGAGACCTAAGCTTTCCATGTGACTGAGGAGCACAGTTCTGTGAGATAGCAGTTCTGCCTCTGACTGTGCCAAAATCAGCCAGTCGTCCAGATAGTTCATGATTCGCAGCCCCTGATTCCTCAAGGGGGCGAGAGCCGCGTCCATGCACTTTGTAAATGTACGGGGTGCCAGGGACAAGCCGAACGGCAGGACGGTGTATTGATAAACCTGACCGTCGAAGGCGAATCTCAAGAATGGCCTGTGACGGGGTATTATCTGAATCTGGAAATAGGCATCTTTCAGATCGAGAGAAATAAACCAGTCCCTCGGACGAACGTGCGCAAGGATTTTCCTGGTTGTAAGCATTTTGAATGGTCTTTTCATAAGCACCTTGTTCAAACGTCTCAGATCTAAGATGGGTCTGAGGGCTCCGTCCTTCTTGGGTACGAGAAAATAACGGCTGTAGAAGCCTGACTCGCTCAGAGAAGGCGGTACCAGTTCTATGGCCCCTTTGCACAGCAGCTTCGTTATTTCTGCGCGGAGTAGATGTGCTACTTCTGCATTCACAGTTGTCGCGGTCCGTGCTTGAAAGCGCGGGGGACGGCGAGTGAACTGTAGCGAATAGCCGTGTCTTATTGTGCTCAGCACCCATTCTGAAACCCCTGGAATGGCTTCCCATGCTTTTATATATGTAGCTAGGGGGCGAATGGTCTCCGGGTTCTGACCGCCGCATACTGCGGGGTTGAGAAACTGAATCAGAGTGCTTGCAAGCGGCAGCTCGCTGACCGCCGTGACAGGCTGATACATAAGAGGCGTCCCGATTGCCGTGAATGGGGAGCGCCCTTTTATCACTTCGTGATGTGCGAGCGGAACCTTGGGCGGAGTGTATGTTAGTAAGCGTGAGCGCTTTTGAGCGGGCACGAGACTTACATATAAATTTGACGTCCTGGCCGCTTTGGACGGGGAGCGTTTTATGATTGCCCTGCGTTTTGTGACAACGCTTAAATGCACGGGCCGTGCTCGGGGAGAGGCTTGTGTTAGTAAGCGTGAGCGCTTGCCGGCGGGCACGTGACTTACATTCATAACCTGACTGAATACACTTCTTACATTCAACACTCGAGCAGCTTTTGTCTGCTTTATGAGAGTGGGCTTTGTGAATGACACGGGAAGTGTTGTGCTTGTGTGTAGGGGTGAACACTGGGAAGTGGGCACTTTTTCTACACTCAAAACACCCTCGGCGTGAGCCGGATAACCAGGAATTATGCTCTTTATTAGATTTCTCTGGGTCGCCGTAAAAACGGCGTTTGTGTGCAGGCGAGAGGGTTTTTCTACCGGCTCGTTGTCTGCTAAATAAACCACTGCAGTAGCGTGTTTGAAGGGGACTGACAGGGAGAAAAACTTTGACGGCGGTCCGGCCGCAGCGGGACTCGGCCGTCTTTTCCTTCCTGATGACGCTAGGAACGCTTTGGATTCCTGGATCGAAGAGACGGAGGAGTGGTGAGAGCCAGACCAGTCCTCGCTGTCCGATGCCAGGATGGAACAGAAGTCTTTAGTGGCCCGTTCCTCGGCCTCGTCATCAGAAGCGACGGCAGTGCGGCACGTGGGCGGCAGCTGCGCGTCGGTGAGGAGAGGCGGAGAAGGCGAGAGTGAGGCTCGAGGGGGTGTATCCGGCGAGCGCGTCGCGGTGGCCACAGGCTCCGGTACCTGAGGGAACGGCGCTTCTTTTTGCGCGGTCCCACAAGGGGTGGAGTGGGTTTGAAAGCTTCGATTCGAGCCCGCAGGGTCGATATCGGAAGCGCGTCGCAGAACTCGCATCCCCCTGGTGAGAGGGCGCGGGCTGCGTGTTCCTGGCCCAGGCAGAGAGCACAGATCTCGTGGCGGTCTCCGTCGCTGAGCGTGGCTCCACACGAGCCGCAGGAAATGCGAGGCATCTTGAAAAAGACGCTCGCTGCTCTTTTAGAGTGAAGAGTGAGGTAAAAAGGATACGTCGACGGATAGCGTAGCTGGCACGGATGGCTGAAGGTGGCGAAGATGGCCGGCTTCTTCAGGCGCTGTCCTAAGCTGGCTAGTCGCTTCTTCGACGGCGGCGGCTTCTCTCTCTAGATCCAGCGATGCGAAGAGCTTCGCTGAAGAGGTGAAAATCAGAGAATACAGCCTACGAGCCCTGTTTATATACGCTAAGCCACGCCCATTCTGGCGGGCTTTGACGCTGTGAAGGCGCGAGCGCCCTTCATTGGACCTGACGTCACGTCAGGCTCAGTGGTAGGCTGCTGCAGTTCCCGCAGGGCAGCCTATGAGCACGCTAGACAGCCTGCTCTAGGTCTGCTAGCTGCTGCACTGCGTTGACAATGAATACAAAATTAAGGATAATTTTTTGGCTTCAATATCTCGAGAAGATGAATCTTTCCGTAGCGTAAGCTAACTTACGCAATACGAGAGAACCTCTCGTAAGAGAACTGCAATATAGTTGCTGAGTTGCTATTCAATAATGCAAATTTTATTAACAAATAGCTTGTTTTTTTATATTTTATCAAAATGATCTTTCCTTTTTAGCTTTGTATATAATGTGTCAATATATATTTTTTGTCTATACATTTTCTCAATATATATAATCTGTTTTACTTGGAATTATGCCACATTATGACAAAGACATGATTCAGTTTCACATAAACGTTTGTTTTTGAAAGAAAGCATGAGACCACACAAGAGGAAGTGCTTCCCTCGGCATGTGCCTGATTTATGCCTTCAATTATCCTGCGGTTTTTTTTGGACTGATAAGAGGAGTGAAGTGTGAGATATCAAAAACTAGAGGGAAAATATGCAAAACGCAATTCCATTAAGTTCAGAGGCATAACAGAGCAGCATTTTCTTGCAGGGTGAGATGTGTGTTCATGATCACATATATTTAACAGGAGCGTTAGGCTATTTCTCAAGAACTATAGAGGAAAAAACGTTTTTTTTTTTTTCTGTAGATCATAAATAATGTCAGCAAAAGTGCCGGGAACACCAGCTAGATTAGCCTGAGAGAGTATTTAGCACTTGTTATCAGATCTGCTGAGAGGAAAGGCAATGATAATACGCTTTTATATTCCTTTTCACAGACTTGCATCGGGGATTCCCACCTCAGAAGAGCTTTGACCTCCACATGAAGATCATCGGGGAATGATCTCCAATCTCATGATATATCTCGGCACAACTTGAAACGCCCAGACACACAGGGAATCTCATCTCGCTTTGACTTTTGTGCTGGTGTTTGATGCTTGTTTTAGTCATAGATTTCATCTTTTGACAAAAAAGAAAAATGAAGCCCATCATAGTAGGCTATTAATACATTTAAGTCCATTTTACTCTCACTAAATAACATGTAGTTTGTTTATAAAATAATATTTAGTTGATGATTACGTGCAAAATTACGAAAATGCCTGTCAAACTGTAACATTTTCATTGGTGATAAATATTTTCGCAACATAAGATTAGCGCATATACCAACCGGAGAATCATTTTCTCTTATGTATACAGCAATCATGTCATGTGTGATTTTCTGTTATAGAATCAGAACTACAGTAAATGCCAGATTTGCAAATTAATCACTATTAATCTATGGTCAAACAGGTTTGCAAAAAGTTCTGAAATTAATTAATTCGGAGAGTTTATAAGACTAAAAACAAAAATAGTCGTTGACAAAGTAAGAAAAAATCAAATATTTTCCGTAATTTTGTCATTTTAGTTTTATATACTGCTTGAAAGTTTATTTTAGACAAAGAAACGTTCTTAAAGTCATTTTTAAGATTTTATTTTTTCTTTCAGAAGATGAAAATGAACTTGCATGCTGGTAATGAAATAATGTCTCTTTTAATAGCCATGTGAAATATCTAGGACATTTAGAACCATTTCATATATATATATAAAAATTATTTGATTTGTTTTTGAGGGACTGTAATGTGAAAGGGCCTTAACTGTGCAACAGTGATAAAAGATGTTTTTCCTCCCTCATCATCACCTGCTTTTCATCACTGGTTTCATTGCAGCTCATCAGTGAACAAATACCTGAACAAACACAATCAACAAAGAAATTAAGAAATTATCGCTTTTGTTACATCTCGTTAAGCTGATGTTTTTCATGTTCAATGTTCTTTTATCTCAACTCATTTTCATGTACCACAAATAGACGACATACTTTCAAAAGCATCGCCCAGGCTTTTGAAATGGCTACTAATAGGTTCATTAGATTCTGCTTTAGTCTTTACAAACTCTGTGAAAGTCTATTTCATACACATTTCACTCTAATGAAAGTGTTGTGTTTGAGCAACTGAGTGAAGGAACTCAAGCTTATGATTCACTGACGGGTTATTTTCCTCAGTCGAACTTTGTTTTTGACGTTTTCCTGAAATTTGAGTTAGTTTAAAAGTGTCCTCACCAAGACTGCAGTTATTTGATCAAACATAAAAACTGTAAACATAACAATAACAATGTAAATCAGCTGTTTTCTATGTGAATATATAGTAAAGTGTAATTTATTCCTGTGATCAAAGCTGAATTTTCAGCATCATTACTCCAGTCTTCAGTCTCACATGATCCTTCAGAAATCACTATAATATGATGATTTGATGCTCTGATCAATGATTTATGATTATTTTCAGTGTTGAAAACAGTTGTGCTGCTTCAGATTTCTGTGGAAACCGTCATACATTTCATTTTTCAGGATTCTTTGATGAATAGAAAGTTTAAAAGAACAGCATTATTTGAAATAGGATCTTTTGTAACATTATAAATGTCACTTTAGATCAATTGAATGCGTCCTTGATGAATAAAAGTATTAGTTAACTAAACGGAGCTATAATCAGATATTGAGCTGAATCAGCTCCTGACACTCACGACATCGAGTCTAAGATCAGATTCCCAGATGTCGCTCGAGTCGCTCCGGGTGAAAGTGTGTGTGCAGTGAATAATGCAGCATCTGTTGGTCATCGAGTGTTTGAGCTCAATAAAGGAACACGATTCCCTTCTGCAACATCCAGATAAACCATATTAATGTGGTAACTGCGCTTTAGGACGTGGGAAATGTAACAACGTTAAAGGATCAGGGAAGAAGGAGGCGGGAACGTTCAAACAACTTTAATATATCAAAATGAACAAAACACAAAACGAAAGTAAAAATTATCCTGGTCCTCTCTCTTCCTTCACTGTCACTCCTCTGTGAGACACTGGTTTGCCACAAACCCCCATGTTTTAGGTTTTTGGACTTTCTGTTTGGTTTATATTCATCACGTGTTCCTTGTTGTAGTTTCCCGCCACTCATCAGTCACCATGAACACGAACACCAGTCATCAGCTGTTCGGCTGTAGTTAATCAGCATGCGTATTCAGTGTATTCAGTGAAGTTTTTCCTCTGAGTTTTCCGCGTACAAACGACACCATCGTCAGAACGATCCCCATTCACACGAATCCGCGAAAACAACTATAAACGCTGTATTCTGCTGCCAGGCCAGTAGGTGGCGATGAAACACTATAGACTGAACACGTAATACGCATGTGCATGACGTCATCGTCTTCAGAGATTCAAGTTTTTTGTTTTTTGTTGTTATCATGGAGACCGTTTTCAAAAACGTGCACTTTGAAACACGTTTCTAAAGTTCGCGGTTTCAGGCGCCCAAAACACTGTTGTCGTGTAAATGAACAGCCAAAATGCATTAAAAAGTTGTACATTTTTCATTGAAAACAGTGTCGTGTAAACCGCCCTAAGTCCCTAAGTTCATGTTGATGTGTCTCATGTTGGCTCTCGTTCTGTGTAATGAACATAAACTCTGTGTTATTATCTTCATCATCTTTGTCTTCCTTGTATTAGAGCATTACACACAACTTTTCTTCACCTAGAAAGAAAATTCATTCACTTTTGTGAGCCAGAACTGCACAGGAAAAACCTGAAAGCTTGAAAAATTGGTGAAATGCCATTAAAAGCTAAGAGGCCGATGCACCGGTGCATCATAATTGGACTTGGAGTGTAAACCAGGGAGTTGAAAGTGCATTCACACACTTGTTGTAGAACTAAAGCCAAGTTTGGAGAACAGCAGCAGGCGTGGTGTGTGTGTGTGTGTGTGTGTGTGTGTGTGTGTGTGTGTGTGTGTGTGTGTTTGTGTGTGTGTGTGTAGTTGAAGGCCTCCTAGAGCACAAACACCAGCAGATACACACACACAAGCGCTGCTCTCAGTGACCGCGGGACGCCGGTGTGTTAAAAACATGCTAGATTTAGGTTTGACCACTGAGCTGCGGATCCCTGAAGTGACGGACCACGTTCTGCTGTGTGTGTGTGTGTGTGTGTGTGTGTGTGTGTGTGTGTGTGTGTGTGTGTGTGTGTGTGTGTGTGTGTGTGTGTGTGTGTGTGTGAAAAACTACATCTGAAGCATCTACACACCCAACAGGGAATGTTCTCTCGACGTTTGTTTGAACAAGTAACATTAATGGGATGTTTGGTCAAAGTTATCAGGTCTTGTATAATGTTCTCAAAACGTTTCTCAAAAACATTATTTATACATCGTTCATGAAACTGTTTTTCTGAGTTGGATGTTCGTCTGACGTTTTTTAAACTTGTTTCAGAATGATTAGAGAACATTCAAAAGTAACTTTCCCATAATGTTTGAAGAATAAAATGTTCCCTTGACGTCCACATAACCAATAAAACATTTACAAACATTTAAAAAGTGGACATTTTGAACGTTCAAAGCACATTCAGAAATACATTTTTTGTAATGTTATTTAGATAATATTTCTAAATAATAATCATATTTTTGTTACCTATGTTTTTGTGTGACTCAGTAACAAGTTAGGTACCATCTCACACTTGAAATATTACGATTTAATTAAAGTTCTTTACTTTAAGTTTCACTTTAACACAGATTAATCTTATGTCGATGCATATAATTAAGACTATACATTAAGCCTTTACTGTAAACATTGGCTGTTTTTCAGCCCTGTAAGAGGCAGGAACTTAACACAATTAATGAAGAATTTAAATGAATGAAGGGAGATGTTAGCAAACCTATCAAGACTGTTGTCCTGTGATTAAGTTTGTCTTTAAACTAGACTAACTACTTTTGCACATTCTTCATTCAGTCCATTATGGAAATGTACAGTAAGCTATATTAAAGTAGAAACTGCACTGTAAATTAAGAAGCTAATTTTAAAAAGTGCTCTATAGATGAGCTCTGACCCTCAGTGAAAGCAAGCAAAATGTGTTGGTGTGTGTCAGGCCTCAATTAACAAATGAGCAACAGTGCAAAATATACACATGCTCATAAATACAATGAGAAATATGACTTGTGGCTCCCTTTAAAACACACGTGTCGGTAAATCAGCTTGATTTTCTCATTATGGGAGCAGAGCTGAGAGTGTGTGTGTGTGTGTGTGTGTGTGTGTGTGTGTGTGTGTGTGTGTGTGTGTGTGTGTGTGTGTGTGTGTGTGTGTGTGTGTGTGTGTGTGTGTGTGTGTGTGTGTGTGTGTGTGTGTGTGTGTCAAGAATTCACATCAGCAACATCAAAACACAGACTCTAACACCAGAAACCGCTGCTGATAAATGATCTACACATCTCAGTCAAATCTGAGACTCATAAATCATAAAACATACGAAGTTCCAGGAAATCTCTTATAGGACACAGGCATATATATATATATATATATATATATATATATATATATATATATATATATATATATATATATATATATATATATATATATATGTCGCTGTAGTTGAAAATCATGCAAATAGAGACGTTTTGACTGATGCAACATAACGACAATATATGATACAGTATATGGTTTATGCAATGATATATGGTTTATCTGTGTTATTCAAGCCATCTCAGGTATTTTTTATAAGAATAAAGTATAATGCAATATACTGAATACTATAAAAAAAGTATTTTCTGCCTCATTCTTTGATAAGAAGCCACATCAAAACATAAGGTCGCACATTAACAAAGCCCAAATTGTGGATAATTACATTTAAACCCTCTAGGCCAATATTGATTTGTTATAAAATACTTATAGGTTGTGTGCAAGCATGAGCAATAATAATATGTTTTGGATTCATTAAAAGAAGGTCTGTTTTTTCTGGCAGATGCATAGTCTATTTATCTGAGTGAAAATTAAAAAAATGCAAGACAAAGTAGAACAGACTGTGTTATATCATAAAATTGATTAGAAAGTATGTCATATATTATTGTCTGCTGTCACATGACTTCTCAGACTTTTGGGTCTTAAAGACAATTGATATTCAGTAATATCATCGATTTGACAGCATTGGCACTATCAGATGAGAGAAAAACTTGAACTGAATGAGCAGAATAATGAAGATGTAGAGATGAGATTCAATTGGTTTTCTGCAACATTAGAAGCAATCTGTACCGAATAAAGCGCTTTAGAAATAAAAGTTACTTGACTTTAACAGAAATTATTACAAGCAAACAGAAGGTGGGAAATATCATTCAATATTTGATTTCAGATAATCTCACTCACAAACTCTCTTAATGATGTTTACATAATCATATCTGTGACCATGTGGAAACCGATGCTCATAAACATCCCTGCTGAGGGACTGATGAAGAAATGAAAACGTGTGTGTTTACAACTGCAGTCGCACATGGACTGTATTTCTTCATTATTAATGCACAGCTTGGTTTTCTGAATCCTGCAAGAATAAAAGCACTGGTAAATGTGAAGGAGAAAATAATCAAAAAATAAAAAATAAAAAGTGAATAAACGAGTGTGGCATCGGTTTTCATTCTCTTTCTGGGCCTGTAGATCGAAAGCTTGTTCAGTAACACTTTATAATAATGGTCCGTCATTAATAAGTAATTATGCGGGAAGTAATGCAGGACTAATGAGTAGTTCTACATTAACACTTCAGCTACTACTATTAACTAATATACAAACAAGCTTAACTAATCAGTAATGATATAAGTAATAACGAATTTAGGACATAGGTGAGCGTAGAGGACTGTTGCTTGGCTGTTGGGGGGGCGGTTGGACACTCGGGTGTTTTATCCGCTTCCAGGATGAAAAATGCGTTTGTGTTTTTTTTGGATAGTGTAGAAAAAGCTAATGAGTTGGTAATTAGTGAAGAATTTGTTTCAGTTCTTCCTCTTTCCTGCTAAAAGAGTAACTCTATCTAACGTGCCACCTTTTGTGAGTGACGAGATTCTAACGCAAGCGTTGTCACGTTATGGTTAGTTGGTGTCTCCAATAGCTGGGTTTCAGTCACGTGATTATGATGACAATTATGATGACGCGGGAAGGTGGGGCGATTTCAGATGGAGGGCAGGAAGTTAACATGGAGAATACGTCTATGGAGGAAACCGTTGCGGAGAGTCCGTATTGAGTCTTATTTACCTTGATCATTTAATGTCCCATTCCCACTGATCCCCTGAACGACAACCTAATGCTATATAAACACAGACACAAAAAAAACACGTTGGCTAGCTAACATACCGTCGCTGCAGACATGGCATTAACAGACTGTGCTCCTCCCAAACCGCAGATGTAACGTTACATTAAAAATCCACTTTTTACGGCGTTGTTCTGTGAGCTTTTTACATTTCTCACCTTTATGAATGACAATCTTTGGTACTCTATAAAAACCCTTTCCCTTTTCTCGATTAGAACGATTGGAGCAGCCGTAAACTACACAAAACATTGATGACAGATCCTCAGCTATTTCACTTCCTGCCCTCCATCTGAATTTTTGCGCTCTCGCGATGCAGCAGCGTGACGTCACGTGAAACCAACCTATTAAAAAGATACCGATTTGTAGTGAATCACCGTTATTGAAGCATATAGTTTCTTTTAGGTGATTCGTCTACATGATCATTCCAGATGATGCTGATCTAGATTTAACGCTCAACTTTCAGATTGAGGATTTTAGCTATACTATTTTTGTCACCACTGGAAAGACTAAGTGTTTCGGATGTGGAAAAACGGGACATTTAGTTCGAAATTTTTCGAACAAAAATATTGCAGGGGAGAAAGGAAATGAGAATAGAAATGTTGAGCAGGGTGATGAAGGTAATGGTGAAGTGGAGGCTGGAGTGACTGTGCTCGGGTGGAGGCAGGTGTGAATGTGCTCGGGTGGAGGCTCAGGTGGAGGCTCGGGTGGAGGCTCGGGTGGAGGCTCGGGTGGAGGCTCGGGGGAGGCTGGTGTGACTGTGCTCGGGTGGAGGCTCAGGTGGAGGTTGGAGTAACTGTGCTCGGGTGGAGGTTGGAGTGACTGTGCTCGGGTAGAGGCTCGGGTGGAGGCTCAGGTGGAGGCTGGAGTGACTGTGCTCGGGTGGAGGTTGGAGTGACTATGCTCGGGTGGAGGTTCGGGTGGAGGCTGGTGTGACTGTGCTAGGGTGGAGGCTCGGGTGGAGGCTGGAGTGACTGTGCTCGGGTGGAGGCTCGGGTGGAGGCTGGTGTGACTGCTTGGGTGGAGGTTCGGGTGGAGGCTGGTGTGACTGTGCTCGAGTGGAGGTTCGGGTGGAGGCTGGTGTGACTGTGCTCGGGTGGAGGCTCGGGTGGAGGCTGGTGTGACTGTGCTCGGGTGGAGGCTGGTGTGACTGTGCTCGGGTGGAGGCTCGGGTGGAGGCTGGAGTGACTGTGCTCGGGTGGAGGCTCGGGTGGAGGCTGGTGTGACTGTGCTCGGGTGGAGGCTCGGGTGGAGGCTGGTGTGACTGTGCTCGGGTGGAGGCTCGGGTGGAGGCTGGTGTGACTGTGCTCGGGTGGAGGCTCGGGTGGAGGCTGGTGTGACTGTGCTCGGGTGGAGGCTCGGGTGGAGGCTGGTGTGACTGTGCTCGGGTGGAGGCTGGGGTGGAGGCTCAGGTGGAGGCTGGAGTAACTGTGCTCGGGTGGAGGCTCGGTTGTGACAGAGAGGTTTGGAAATCTTCCCGGGGAGTTTGAGGCTAGGTTAACCCCTTCTCGGCGTGAGCAAACTGAGTCAACTCTTAATGATACACCCGTAGCCACGGTTTCTATTGAGTCGACAAAAAAGAAAGTGTAACCAATGAACAGAATCAAACATCTATGAGCGAGACTTGTGAGGTACGGTTAACATCGGAGCAAGAGCAGCTCCTTTTTAAGATACCTCAAAAAAGAAAAATGAAGTAAAACCAATGACTTAAAAGATATGCAAGACACCGAGTGACAGTGATTCCTCAGAATGCAGCGTGAGTTTTTCGCAAACTGAAGCCGTGGATCATAGTTATGAACTTGAGGACATAAAATTGTTTCTCAGATCAACGAAAAACAAGAGAGGAGTGAGGGCACAAGATTACTTCCCTGATCTGAAACAGTTTGCTGATAAAGCAAAAAGTTTGATGGAAGGAGATTGCTTTACCAACAAGGACGTTTATAGACTAAAAAAAATTGTGAGGAACACCAACAATGCCCTAAATAATGATGCTGTTTGATATAAAGAATAGGGGTAGCTCTTCTTTTTGGCCTTGTAGATTGGATCTTTTTGTTCTTTTTATGAGTGAAGTGCATCTCGCTTCTTTGAATGTGAATGGTGCAAGGAATTTTAAGAAAAGAGCAAATATTTTTGAATAAATGAAACAGAAAAATATAGATATAGCTTTTGTACAAGAGACCCATAGTAGCTCAGATAATGTTATTAATTGGATGAAAGAATTCAATGGAATCTGTTGTAAGCCACAACTCTACTTTAAGTGGCAGAGTTGCTATTTTATTTAGTAAGAATTTTAAACCAATTTCATATGATGTTGATGTAATTGTTAAAGGCAGAATGTTAAAGGTTAGAGCTACTTGTGAAAGTTTTGTTTTTGTTTTGATATGTATTTATGTCCCGACTGCACCTGTGGAAAGACTGTTGTTCTTAGACACCCTTTGCTCAACCTTACACAAGTGCTGTACGGAAGAGTTACTGTTCGTAGACGGTGATTTCAATTGCACTGAACTTGATAGAGACAGAAATCATGTTGAACCTCACATGGTGTAATAAAGCAGCAGACTCAAGGGGATCCATTTGCAGCTTTTATTAGAGTAGTCAAACAGGCAGGAATCAGTAACAGCAAACAGGGCAATGGAGAAAGGGCAGAGATAAACCAGATAACAGGCAATGGTTGGGGCAGGCGGCGAGAAGCGAGGACCAGTAACAATCCAAGTCGAGGTAGGCAGAGAACGGTCAGAAACTGGGTACACAGTCCTCAACACATGGCCTCACGTAAAACATCTAATTCACTTAATTGAAAAATATGATTTGTGTGATGTTTGGAGAGCTCTGAATGGAAATGAAAGACAGTATACATGGGCTCATATACGTGATAATTATTTACCTCTAGCTAGACTAGACAGATTGTATGTTTTTAAGCATCGCTTGAACATGTTTAACAAATGTTATATCACACCTTTATCGTTTTCTGATCACCATCTGGTGAGTTGTAAATTTATTTTAAATACAGTGAAATTTAAAAGTGCATACTGGCACTTTACAGTAATACGAATATTTTAAATTATACGTTTTTCCTAGAATATTTTGAGTTCTTTTGGAAAGAGTTTAAAAAGACAAAGTCTTCTTTTAATTCCCTACAACAATGGTGGGATTTTGGCAAGGTGCAAATAAAACAGTTTACACAACAATACACTCGAAATGTCACGAAAGATTTAACCCGCTCATTAGAAGTTCTTGAAAAACAAATAATGGATTTACAGAAATTGACTCAAACCACAAGTGGTAATATTTATTTAGAAACCTTTTCAAGAAAAAAAAAGCTGAACAAGCCGCACTGGTCTGTGCAACATTTTTGAATATTGATCAGATGAATGCACCTTCCAAATACTTTTTTGGCCATGAAAGAAAACATGGGCAAAAGTGCATAATTCACACCTTACGTTCTGAGGATGGTATTTTATGATCTAATCCTAGAGAGGTTCGTGAGGAAGCAAAGCGTTTTTACCAGTCTCTGTATAGGAGTGAGTGTATGCTAGAAAGTGGAGAAAGGTTTTTTTTTGGAAAACTTACCCAAGATCTAAGAGGAATCCAACAACGAGCTGGAGACTTCCCTAACTTTAGGAGAACTCCATGGAGCACTCCAGGGTTATGGAGTCCGGGAAACTCCTGGTATAGATGTGATTCCGGTTGAGTTTCTGAAAACTTTTTGGACAGAGATTGGAGTCGATCTGCTGAAGGCCAGTGGTTACTCTTCTGCCAAAAAAAAGGAGATCTCACTGAGATTATAAAAACTGGAGGCCGGTCTCACTCTTATGCAGTGACTATAAGCTACTTTCAAAAACATTGGCTAATAGATTGGCTAAAGTAATGGGACAGGTGATCCATGCTGATCAGTTTTATTGTGTGCCTAGAAGCTCAATTTTTGACAATATTTCTTTGATCAGGGACATTATACAGGTTTCTAGTTTATTTAATATCAATTTTGGTTTGTTGTCACTAGATCAAGAAAAAGCATTCGATCGAGTTGAACATTCATATGTATGGAATACCCTGGAAGCCTTTGGTTTCAACGAAATTTTTTTAGGTCTTTATAGTGACATTGAAAGTGTAATTAAAATAAATGGTGTTTTATGACCTTATGTTTTTTTAGACATAAACAGAGAGATGTAGCTCCGGCTACAATGTTCTTCCGCATTATTCTGTTAATAAACGCATGTTTATTAATCGCTAGAGCGCCAAACGATCATATTACATTAGCTCATTTTATTCACAATCCCCTGGCTGACCAAAAAATGGGTTTTCAACGAGGTTTAAATTACAAATGGCCTACTGATGTTTTTTGTTATAGTATTTTCAATATTATGCGCTATTATTTATGCATAAACATATCTGGTTATAGTAATAAACATACTGTTTGTTTAAAAACAAAACATTTTGTCATCCTTGCTGCAAGCTTACAAGAGCGACAATATCATTAAATGTGAAGGGAGCCCTAAAATATTATTTTGGGAAAAAGGGGGTCTCAGACAAAAAAAGGTTGGGGAACCACTGGTCTAGACAAATGGAAATGGCTTCTACCTAACATGCCCTATAGAGAGAGAACACTTATTGTCAATAATTTGGTTGCAAAACTGACGGCGGAAATTCAAGTGGTCTTCGTTTGATTTATTTTGGGATAAACTTCATTGGATTCCACAGAGCATATTGTATCTACGTAAAGAAGAAGGTGGTCAAGGGTTAATTCTCTACAAGGCAGAATTGCAACTTTTCGGTTACTTTTTCTACAGAGACTTCTCGATGGGCCAGTGAATGTAAGCTGGAGAGCGATTAGTTGCGCTTTACTACGAACCGTTGGAGGTTTTGCCCTGGATAAATCCCTTTTTTTGATGGACCCAAAAAGTCTGAACCTCTCACACTTGTCTCCTTTTTATCAGAACCTTTTTAAAGTTTGGAGTTTTTTTCACATCCAAAAGACAGAATTTCCACTCCATTACTGGCTATTGAAAAAACCTTTGATTCTTAAGGCAAGACTGGACATTTCTTCTCCCACTTTTCTACAGGGATTCAGCAAGGCGCTACAGAACTCAGAAGTGGTTGTTTTAAGTCCATTAGTGTCTTTATCAGGACCTCATTGTAAGGACATAGAGGCTGTTACAAAAAAATTGGGACTAAGATCTATTCGCTCGATAAATCGTTTTGTAAACAAGCTAATGGAAACCTTTACAATTGAAGAAAATTTGATCTTGGAGGACTTTTTTTCGGGGACCAGTATCCCTGATAGCGAAGACCCATTTCCCTGTTTGTTAATTCAGCCGACATTTGAAGAGTGTTCAGGTATTTTATTGAAACAAGAAAAATTCCTTTCAGTTGATTTTTTTTTTCCTGTAAAGGAAAAGAGCTGTATAAAATGTTATTATCCTTAACAAAAAATGCTTGACAAAAGAATTGATACCCCATGGCGTTCAGTTTTAAATTATGCAATGATGTAAAACCTGAATGGAGAGTGTTATATAAACCACCATTATTAATAATTCTGAATGGGGGCCATTGCGGTCAATTCTTTTATTTCTGTTTTGGATTCTAATGACATCTCTGGTTGTCCTTTTTGTCTTCAAAAAGAGACTGTCTTTCATGCTTTTATGTACTGTTTTAGACTTACATCTTTATTTGTGTTGGTTCAAGAAATGTGTGACAAATTCAATGAGAAT
>JAPDVR010000023.1:36385394-36387894 GCA_026230005.1 Gila orcuttii
GAAGTTTCCCTCGATTAAAGCTTTCCAGGAAGACTGCATACAGGTCCTCTCCAATCAAATCCCAGCAGGCACGATAGAATTCCGATGAAAGACCGTCCAGACCAGGCGACTTCCCAGGGCTCAGCTCCTGGACGGCAAGAGAAAGTTCAGCAAAGGATATAGGGTTCTCAAGGATATGTTGATCTTCCTCTGATAACTGTGGTAAATCACACAGAAGTTGTTCTGCTGCTGATCTATCACATAGTTCAGCACAGTAGAGGTCCTCATAAAAGGAAAGTGCATGAGTGCGGATTTCTTGCTGGTCAGTTGTCACACCACCCTGTGGTAAATTCAGTTTATGGAAGTACTTATGTTCTCTTGTTTTTTTTTTCCAGACCAAAAAATAATGCAGAGGGAGTGTCCATTTCATTTAATTGAGAATATCTGGTCCTTAAGAGAGCTGCTTTTCCTTGCTCCTCCAACAAAGTCTTTAGAAGGAATTTATTCCTCTCAATGGAATCAGCAGAGTCACCAAGGTTACTTTGTCTCAGAATGTCTTCTTCAAGAGATCTCATTTTTTCTCTGAGAGTTCTGGTGTTATGGGCAGTATATTGTTGGCAAAACAACTTAATATGCACTTTGCCTATGTCCCACCACTGACTTAATAAAGGAAAACTACATCTCTCCTCTCTCCAAGATTGCCAAAAAAAGCCAAAAGAGTGAATAAAAGAGTGATCCTGTAATAATCTGTTGTTAAAGTGCCAGTGTGATTTGTGAGTTTTAGAAGACAGGACAGAAACAGCCACGGAGATATAATGATGGTCAGATAGAAAAGATGGTACTATTAGGCTGTTATAAAACCTACCACTATTACTCTTTGCATCGTAAAATCGGTCAAGTCTCGCTCCAGACAAAGAATTTGAGTTAACTTTTAACCAGGTATACTGTTTAACCCCAGGAAAACTATCTCTCCATATATCAACAAGATCATGATAACCAATAACATTTTTTAAAACTTCTGCAGAACTTGAGTGAGGTTCATCGTGATTCCTATCTAAATCAGGGTTTATAGTGCAGTTAAAATCACCTCCTACTACCACAACATTATCCTGTGGGCACTGTGACAAGGCATCTGATAACTTTTCAAAAAATATCTTACGCTCTTGTCCAACATTTGGAGCATATACATTAAAAAAAGAAAACCCTATTTGTCCAACCATAATATCTGCTCTTAAAAGTCGACCAGGTATTATCTCAAACATAACTGGTTGATTAAAGACACATGGAGAAAAAAGTATAGCAACACCAGCACTAAGATTAGTCCCGTGGCTCATTAAAATATTTCCCTTCCAATCGCAATTCCACTATGTCTGATTCTGTAAGTCAGAATGAGTCTCTTGAAGCATAATAATGTCTGCCTGTTTAAGTTGCAAATAATTAAACAGAGCAAGTCTCTTTGTTGTGTCCCGACATCCATTGATGTTAAAAGATCCAATATTTATGGATGCCATGGAAAAGATAATGTTAAGGTATCCAGAAACCCAAAATAATAAACTGACAATCATGACCCCTATAGTCTTTGAACCGAGCTTTTAATCTTTTTTTTAACAGTGCTCAGGTATTTTTTGAGCCTGTAGCGTTTAGGCTGATCAAGCTCCTCCAGTGTTGCCTTTCTCATTGCCATCATACATGAATCAACGAAGAGTTGTAAATCTGGGAAGTATTTCTCAAGTTTTGGTTTTCGCTGGTTAAAGGTATTGTCCAAAAAATTATTAATTTGACTAACAGTATAATAAGGATGCTTTAATTTAAAAATGTGACCATTCTCTGCAGACCCTCCCTGAGAATTTGCAATAGTAAGATTTTCTGCTATATCAGAAGTGTCACTATCAGAATCCATCTCACTTCCTTCTATCAACACACCAGCATCGCCCTGAGACAGGCTAAATCCTGATGTCTGCGAATCGACCAACTCTCCGCCAGGCATCACGAGCTCAGCCGGATCTACTGGCCGCTCCGGTTCACCGATTTCGCCGGCGAGATCTGCGTCAGCGCGCTGTACTTCAGCCCGCACTGTGCTGTCATTTACACTTTCAACGGTATTCACGGCAACGTGCTCGTTCGTTATAGGCTCGTTAGCACTTTCTCCATCTTCAGAGAGAGAAGGCGCATCAATTACCTGATCAATTCTGTCACTGCTGGCACCTTCATTATTTACTGGAGCAGAAGGCAAATGTTCCGTAGAATGATTAACCTCATTCACATTAGTGTTAGCCTCATCATTCATTGAACATACCAGTTTTGTATGACCGTACTTCCCACAAGTAAAACACCTCATTGATTCAGTACTGATATAAATGGTATAATCTTTACCCAGCACAGTGGTTTTAGCTGACGTATTCAAGGATTTAAATTCAGAATTCAGAATCATGAAAGTCTGACGTCTAAATGACATCACATGTTTGAGTTCTGGATTTTTTAATCCTAAAGGGATCATTTTAATCGGCCCAACTAGTTTACC